>JARYZH020002606.1:0-14775 GCA_030021035.2 Notholithocarpus densiflorus
AACCAATGGAGGAAATAAATTATTTTATTTCACCAATCCATGACCTTTTCGAAATTGCACACCTATAGTTAAACAAGAAATTTTCAAATTCTAATCAATCAATTGAATTACAGACTTATAATTATGCATGACCTTTTCCTAAAGCAAAAGACATTAAAATATACCAAAAATTTCACTATCCCCCAACCTATCTTCGATGTTTGGCCATAGGGTCTTTTTAAAATAGAATTTAAAATTTTATGGTGTATAACTTGGAATTTTCTTACAACTCTTACATGATTAATTAAAAATTTTAAGGCTATATATAATGGTTTCATACTATAATTCCAAAGATTGTACAAGAGCGAGCAAGGTTAAAGATAAAATGGCTATGAAACTACTTAATGTGATGATAATGGTGTCAATCATTGTTCAAGCCGTGGTGCTGGCCAACAACTCGTCCTTTTCTAGTCTTTCTCCCTATCATCCCCCCCTCTCCAGCCCTCTTTCTGCTTCCCCCTTCACTTTGGTCCAAATCGTCACAAAATGACGCCAAAAATAAGAAGAAAAATTTCCATGTTAAAAAATTCGACCCTTTATTAGAGTTGGCA
The DNA here is from genome assembly GCA_030021035.2 of Notholithocarpus densiflorus. NCBI lineage: Eukaryota > Viridiplantae > Streptophyta > Magnoliopsida > Fagales > Fagaceae > Notholithocarpus > Notholithocarpus densiflorus. Next base: position 591 of record JARYZH020002606.1, read on the forward strand.
AGAAAAATACGAAAACTATGCAGTAGGAAGTGCAAAAAGAAACTTAAAGGAGCTGAGCACGGCATGTCCTTTGGTTTTCATAAGTGTTGTAATAAAGGCCTCGATGAAGAAATGCATAGAATATCTGAAAATAATATTCTAGAAAAATTGATGAAAGTAAAATTAAGTGCTATTAATTTCGTAAGGTACATTATCCTTCATAATTTTGACATAATTTGTGATGGATTTTAGTTTTTGTTAGTTTTAGTTCTTTCAACATAATTTTGATTTAGGGTTGCATTGAGTTTATTCTTTTCCTAAGTATGCCTAATGAATATTAGTGAGGTTGATCTTTGAATCAAATGGGGATGGATGTCCTACACCAATACGTTTTTGTACTATAACTTTGAACTTAATCTAGTAAGAGGATTACTCAGGTTCTTGCACATAAGGTTTGAGTTGATTCTTAGACTTTAACCGAGTGTTGACTACTCTCAACCCTAACCTTATGAATTTGTGGTGTGTTCCTTAGTCATTGAGTCAGGGATACAGTCACCAGTTAGAGATAAGGGGGAAGTGGGATGGTATTGTTGCTGGCTACTTGCAACATTTCCACTCTTGCTTAGCCACTGAGGGTTTTTTTTTTTTTGGTCTTTGATAATGCTTTTTTCTATTGCTATGTAAGGACAAAATTATTTAATTTGTTTAAAAATTTTTAAAGGTTCAAGTTGTTTGTTTTGAGAAAAAATGGTGAATTAGATTTAATATGTTTTAGTTTTACTATTGGTAATTTTTTTTTTGTTGGATTAGTTTTTTTGGGTTGTATATTTTGTTTTAAATTTTAGATTTATAAATTTTTTTAATGGCCTATAAGAGGAGAAAAACGCTAGAACTATAACTGTTTTTTACAATTTCTTTTACAAATTGCTAAGTGACGAGTGGTTATTGATAATTAAAAAATCGATGTAAGTAGTAGGTCTAGATGTGAACTAGTATGAATTTACTACCTCAATAATAATTTTTAAAAATATTGTAAAAAAAGTTTGTAATTGTAGCATTATTCTTAAAATAAACAATGATATTGTTAAGGGTGCAAAGTGTAATTTTAGTGAACAAAATTGATAAAATTAGTCCCTACACACACACACAAATATTTAAAATTAAAAAAAAAAAAAAAAAATCAACTAACCCATTTAATTTAGTTTTTGGTAGCAATTACATAAGAAAATGCATCAATGGTCAATTATTCTCTTAAACATTTTCAATCCATCTATGAAAATGCATGGAGGGTCTACTAAAAAAATGATTTATTTCTTAAGGTACAGTTTAATGCAATTCATATGGTTACTCCTCCTCCTCCTCCTCCTCATGATCATCATTATGACCCTCCCCACTTACAAGTCCACCATCATGGTGTACTATGAATCTATGATCTACAAACACCTCCATAAACTCCCCCATATAGATCACCTCCAAGGACATAACCAACGTTTGCTTTTATCGCACAATCTCCTTCTTCCCAATCTCCCTCCGTTATCCTTGTATTGCCAAGTTCAAGAACCAACTCCGTTATGATCTTAATGTCTGCTTCCACCTTATTGGCCTTTATAGGCCTTCTCATTTCTCTTACATAGTAATTTGGGATTAAATACTTTAAATTTAAGTCCATCCAAATAATTTATTTTATGTTACATTTTACAATACATTTTTATAAGAAAATAAGTAAATAAACTAATATATGAAAACATTAATACCACCACATGTCTTGGGATTGAATTTATTTGTCTTTAAAAAAAAAGTATATACATGCAGAACGTAAAATTTTACATAATATTTCTTTGCATGCCTTTTCTTTGATTAATCTCACAAACGAACATGATTTTTAAAAGTATTATTAATTGTCTCTTATGTACAAAATGTTTTTGAACCTGGTGTTTGTTAGAAGAAAAACATTCATGTCAACTAACCATATTCACTACACAAGTGTAAAAGAACATAATGTACCTTGTCATTGCTCGCTACTGAAGTGCCCAGAGGCAATCGCTTGTGTTAGTGAGCTGATCTGAAACTATCGTCATATCCTTTCACAATCGAACAAAAAAACAAAAACATGACAGGTGTGTGCTTGCAAAGGTGATTCCTTCAATGCCACACCATGAATGAAAAACAAACCATAGTGATTAAAGATAAATCATTCTATACTAAAAGTGTGACTTATTAAATGCCACAATATATAATCTCAAGATTATCAGCATCTAAAACCACGTCTACCTAATGCAATAATCGCATCAACCAAACTCCCTCTGCAATGTTGCTATAAGCACAATATCTTTTGTGTCCATAGTAGATGGAGCTATGCATGGATGCTTTTTACTACTCCAGCAAATTTCCCCTTTACTAGGTAAAAAAAAGCATATCCTGTCATGGATTTATACTTGTCTAGATCACTACCCCAATCTGCATCACTATAGCCAACAAAGTGTAGTTTCTACCCAGGTAAAAGAGTGAGTAGTTCACCATTTCACAGAGGTGTTAGAGAATTCTCGACTGCTTTTGCTTCAACAAGTCTAGAATTTGATTGGCATATATTGAATAAGCCAACTACATAACATATATTTGGCCTAGTTCACATCATGGTGTACACCACTCCACCCACAATACTAGAATATGGAACTTGAACCATCTCGTCTTTCTTCATAGGCTTTGTAGAGAGGGAAAATTCCCGACCTATCACAAGCTGACACGTCACACTACCAAGTCCATAAAATACAGCCAATTACAAAGTGCCACATATTGCTGCTAGGTTTTACTATCACTACTCAGAAGCCAATGAAAATTTGTCAAGTGTCATGCAAAAACCAATCACGCATCAGCATATGTAAGCGATGACACAAGCAGTCTCGCACGTGTAAGCGATGACACAAGCAGTCCAGCGCGTGTAAGCGATGACATAGGCAGACCAATCAGGCTGTGACATGTGTCACCAATCAGACTCCGCCACGTGTCGCTCACCCACCTCCAAACTCCTATAAATAGAAACATTCCTAAGACATTTAGGAGGACACACACCAAGCCATCTGAAGCACAAGCAGCATCAGAGAAGATTCAGAAGTATCAGAAGTACAGAAACTCTGCAGGAATCAAGCCTCAAAGCCTTCAAGAACTTCAAGAACTTCAACCTCAAAATCGAAGAACACTCGAAGCAGAATCATCCAAACTATCTGCCTAGATCCTAAAGTTCACTGGAATCAAGCTCAAAAGCCTCCAGAAACTCCAACAACCATAAATTGGTGAAGCTCAACGGATTCAAGTCTCCAAAGCCCCGAAGAACTTCCACCACAAACCTTCAAATACGAAGAACATTCAAAGCAAAATCATCCAAACTATCTGCCTAGATCCAAAAGTTTGCGGGAATCAAGCCAAAAGCGTCCGAAAATATCAACAAATCACAAATCAGTGAAGCTCTACGGATCCAAGTTTCTAAAGCCCCGAAGAACTTCCACCACAAAACTTTCGAAGACGAAGAACGCACCAAGAACACGAAGAACATACAAAGAACACGAAGAACAAAGGATTTCTAACAAGCTCATAGCCAGAGATTCATTGTAATTCTGTTCCAAAGATCTTAGATCCATTCTTCAACCAAATTGAAGTATATTGGGTGTTCAAATCAAAATCACATTACTACAAATCCAATCAACAAGTCTTTCAAGGAGATCGAATCAGAGGATCACTCTTTTGTAATTTCAGAGAATTGTACCACACAATCATCAATACAAATTCGCATTTGTGAAACTATTTTACTTGTTTGATTTATTTCAAACTAGAAATTTAGTCGTCTATAGGCTTTAGAACACATTTTTAAGCTTAAGGCCTCACTTTTGTAAATAGGAGTATCGATGGGTTTATAATTATGCATTTTAAAGTGTTTAGGAATTTTCCTAATGTTAACCTGTTAAGCCAAACCAAGAATTCTGTTTGAATAATCTCTAATGATTTTAACTCTAAGAATATATTATTCTTCACTCATGCCCTTCATTTCAAAAGTAGAGGAAAATCACCCTTTAGTGACACTGATCACTTTGTCATTTCCTATCAACAAAATATGGTCTACATACAAAGATAATATTATAAAACTCTTTTTGAACTGTTTCACATACCCGCAATGGTCTTCTTCAATCATCATGAATCCATTCAAGAATTTGGATCGGTGGAATCTTAGGTTTTATTGCCTAGAGGATTATTTTAAACTAATTAAAGATAATTTAAAACTTGCAATTTTTTTTTCCTTTGGCCTCAAAATCAATTAGTTCATCCATATTTATTTCCTTGTTTAGTTTTCCACTAAGAAATGTTGTTTGAAGATCCATTTGGAATAATTCTAAATCCAAATATGCGACAATGTAAGAATTAGACAAATCTAGGCAAACCTTATTCCATGGGAGAACATTTTCTTGTAAACAATACCTTCCTTTCGGGTATTACGTACATTTCGCAAAAAGGCATGCTTTATACATTTCTTTTGATCCATCCACCTTAGTCTTGGTTTACTAAATTTGGATTGCTAAACTTGGATTAAAAATATGTGATTCAAACTAGTCATTCTTCGCCTAATCATGAAAATTACATAATTTGTGGTTTTTGTGATGAAAATGTTATTAATGTGATTGTGGTACTTGTTTTAGATGACATGCATACTGCAAATGATGATTGATCTTCCACTATTTATATTTTCAAGCTTGGTGAAGAATAATAAAGCTCTCATGTGTTATTGAACCACTGACACTATTTATAGACCTTTTAATTTTCTATTGTTTAATTATGGATTATTGCTTATTATTTAAAAGGATAAACTTTTATGAGGTTCATGTAAATATATATGTTAATCATTTTATATCTAGGAGTATTGATGTTTCTCAAATAAAGTAAAAATGACGTAATATTTTTTATGGCGCACATTTTTGTCATACATGATATTAGTCACAGGAGTTTTATGATAGAAATGTTTTGTCACAAATAAAGTATTAGACGGCCTTTTTTTTTCTTTCGATGGAGCTGTTTTGGTGCAAATAACATTAGCAAATGAGAGATTTTCAACGATGACCAGAGTTTGTCGTAAAAGGTAAATGGTCGTTTTGAAAATGTATTTCAACAAAAAAATCTAAGTATTTACGATGACTTTTAGTCATCGTAAAAGTATATTAATGATGGAAGGGGTGTCTCTATTCAAAAACAAAAAAAACTAACACCGAGTAGTACTGAAAGCAAATTTATATATAGTATTCTTTATTTTCTTTATTATTTATGTGCCCATTGAAACTATATGGGCCATACAATGAGAGAGTTCTCTCCTTAGGAGTAGGGTGCAAGTGAAACTTGATCCCAACTTTACCAACAAGGCTAGTTGGCATTATTTATTTCCTTCTAATCCAAACATCAAATCAAAACAAGCATTGGTACTGAAGAGTAAACAAATGGTGCTCCTAGCAAGTGAGATTATCGCCTGGAGCAACACCAAGTTGGTTACAATATTGAGTGTAGTACTGGACGCGAGCTTGGACAGTACTAGGGTTTCCACCATTGCATTCAATGGCACCATTGATGGCTCGAATGGTTGCACCAAAACCTTGGCTTACGACTGGACGAACATTGGTCATCCAAAACCATAAGGCGGCCTTAAAAGAAACAACCACATCTGTAGCAACAGTTTCAGGAGAGTTTAATAAGTCGATTTTAATGCTAGTTCCGGCAGCACCGTAATTGTAATTCCATGTTAGCTGAAGTGGTCCACGGCCAAAGTATTTTTTGTTAGGGTTGCATGGATACTGTGTGTTGGTCTTGTCACAGTAGTCTTGTGATGCACCATTAATCTCTTCTATGTAACAAAAATCTGCCCAAAGATAAACATATTAATTTCACTTCACCTTTTATGTAAACCTGTGCTTTAAACTATGAATTATCAAATCTCTCATAAATCTGTGTTTTTATGATCATATATGTCTGACTATAAGGAAAAGTAGCTTAATTAAAAAATATAAAAAAGTAGAAGATAGACATACCCTTTAATTCTTTAGTTATCACTTTGTAAAAATTCGATTTAAAAAAGTAAAAAGATGTTTAAAAGTATAACTTGATAAAGTAGAAATAATCAATAGTGATCTAGATGAAAATATATTCAATCGTGTGTTATATATTATTATTTTTCAATTAAGTAATTACAACATATAGAGAATGATGATTTGAACAATAATTATTCTTAAAAAAGAAATCATACAATACCACTAATCTACAAGCATTTTGGTCTATACTATATATTATGCAATTCAAAAACAACCTAAATGCAAACTAATTATTATCTAATTATTATTATTGTTATTTTAGATTAGAGACAGAAATTAGTTACTTAATATATGACATCAACTAATAAATTGGATATTATGAGTGATTTGGTGCATGCGTCTTTTGTTGCATGTCTGCATGAGTATGATATGTAGTAAATTAATTAATATTTATTAAGATGGAGTAATATCTTACATCCAGTCTCATGAGTAACATGAGCAAAGAAAGCTGCAATTTCACGCTTGGAATCATTTGCAGAACTAAGATTTCCAAATTGATTGAACGAATTGAGAGCATCAAGAAAAGCTGCTCTTGTGTAGAAGTTCTTCCCTGCACAACTTGCATTGGTCTGATTAATTATCCCATTAAAAAAATCTTGAGTCACGATATCTGCTACTGAACTACCATTAGTACTTCGTGTAGTAGGTGATCCAGAAGTACAAGGACCTTCTTTGCAGCCCGGGCCACAGTAGTCATTGCTGGTGCCACAAAAACCGAATTGGCTGCAACATAGGTCTGCTGCACAACTACAATTTTGACCCTGCACATATCCAGGCACAAATCCAGCTAGGATTCCGACTAGAACAAGGGTTAGTAAATTCTTTTTCAAAATAAGTGCAACCATTTTGGGAAGCTGTATGTGAGCCACTACAAGAATTTTGGTCTTTTGCGACCAATGTTTTAGCGACGACCAAAAAGTCGTCCCTATTAGGCATACATTAGCGAAGAAAATATATGGTCATCGCTAATAAGTGTATTGTAGTGACTACACTATGGTAGTCGCTAATAAGTCATCGCTAACGCCATGAAGGGAATTTTATTTACTTTTGGAAAAATGGAGGGAACTTTTAGCAACGACAATAAATTTTGTTGCAATGACATTTACATCGCTAAAATAAGGTCTATTTTAATGACGACATCTATCATCGCTAATAATCATCTTTAGTGACGACCTTATATTTCGTCACAGATATATGGCCAAAAATATATAGTAAATATATTATATATATGCTTTATTTATCAGTGATGACACATTGGTGGTCGCTATTAGAAGGCTATTAGCGATGACATAACATGTTGTCACAAATATATCTACCTAAATATAATGGAGGGTAAAATTTTCACTCTCAAAAAGTGGTGGGAATTATTGGAGGGAAGTAGATTTTATATTAGCAATGAATTAGGTCGTCGCTATAAGGGATCTTTTAATGAAGACAAAGATTGTCGTCACTAATATGTGGCCAAAACAATTTTGATATAATATGATTTTTTTTTTTTTTATCAAATCCTCCAAATGCCTCTTAAAATATTAAAAATGACATAAATTCCTTTAAAATGTTTGAAATGATTAAAATACCATTAACCTCGTCAAAATGACCAAAATACCCCTAAACTTATATAATGACTAAAATAAACTTGAAGCCTCCAAAGTAATTTAAAACTTTCAAATCCGTTAAAAAAAGAAAAGAAAAAGAAAATATGAGACAACGGAGGGCTTGTTGCTTCAATATACTCTCAAATCATAATGTTACCCATTTGAAACTTGAAATCGATAAAATAATAAAAATTGAGAAAGTTCTGATTCCACTTAAAATACTGACTAATTCTCATAGTTATCAAAATGTGAATCATATCGGGAATCAATTTTTGATTTTTCTGTATCATGTGTCATAAGAAAGGTATTAGTCAATATTTACCAAACTAATAAATTCATTATAAATATATGAAAGGTATATTCATTATAAATTCACAATATATTCAACTAATAACCAATTCAATCATCAATTATGTAATGATATTTACCAAAAGTAAGTAAATAAATCAAATTAAAATATATTTATAACATACATATTCAAATTAATTAAAATCAAAAGTGATAATATGTGATATAAGAGCCAAAATAATAAATTTTTTCATCGTTTTGCCTAATCAATTTTATCTAAGTCAATGTTAACAAGATGTTCATCATCTTTCAAAATTATTTCTTTATTAACATTTTCTAACAACTACTCCAATACCCAATAATTCACTGAAAACCTTCCCAATAAACCTAATTTCACAAAGTCTAGTGGTCTCGAGATCATCTATTAAGTTTGACTGGGTTTGACCAACTTTAACTAAACTTTGACCGCACATTTCTCTAAATCCAACCGTTTGATTATGACCATAATTTACTAGAATTAACCTTTCATTGCACTCTTCAAATCCAACGATTAGATTTCAAATCTGAGGATGGCGCGTGATGGACATGTGTTATGTACCTGTATGGCTATGTTCTCTTAATCTGATCATCCAATTGTTCTCAAATTTCACCAACACCAATATGTCACCATACTCTTCAATCCCAATGATCAAGATTCGAATATGAATTTCACCAAGTCTAGTGGTCTCAGGACCATCTATTAAGTTTGACCGGGTTTGACCAACTTTAACTAAACTTTGACCGCACATTTCTCTAAATCCAACCATTTGATTGTGACCATAATTTACTAGAATGAACCTTTCATTGCACTCTTCGAATCCAACGGTTAGATTTCAAATCTAAAGATGTCACGTGATGGACATGTGTTGTGTACTATATGGCTATGTTCTCTCAATTTGACCATCCAATTATTCTCAAATTTCATCAACACCAATATGTCACCATACTTTTCAATCCCAATGATCAAGATTCGAATATGAACTTAATCAAGTCTAGTGGTCTCAGGACCATCTTTTAAGTTTGACCAGATTTGACCAACTTTAACTAAACTTTGACCGCATATTTCTCTAAATCCAACCGTTTGATTGTGGCCATAATTTACTAGAATGAACCTTCCATTGCACTCTTCGAATCCAATGGTTAGATTTCAAATCTAAGGATAGTGCGTGATGGACATATGTTGTGTACCTGTATAGCTATGTTCTCTTCAATGTTATGAATACCGTTTAGGATCCCATTTCGATTTGTCCAGTAGATTGAAATATTTCAATACCGACCAATTTCGATGTACCGTTTCAGGACGTTTCGGATTTCAAAATATATAAAACTATTTACTTTTAAAAACATATTACTTATATATATATATATTTCATATCTTATTACTTTTAAAAACATAAGAGTTATATTTATAAAATTTTTTATTTTAAAATTAATCTAATCAAATCAATTAAACTACTATTATTTTAATTAAAATATTATTAAAATACTAATTAATTCTTTTAATGTAGCAAATTGGCAAATGAAGGCTAGGCACACTGCACAAAGTCAAACCATCTCTATTTCCAACATTTTATTAGAGCATCCACAGCAGTGGAGCTAAAAATTTAGCTTTTTAACTCCACCAAAAGTTACTTTATCTATTTTACCTATACACATGCTACAGTAGTGGATCTATTTTAACTTTCAACACAATAAAATAATATAAACATTACAATAACATAATATATCCTCTATAATAAAATAATATATCCCACTACCAAAAAACATCCACAGCACCAACCACAACCACCTCTACCATCAGCCACAGCCACAACCACAACCACAACCACAACCACACCCACAACCACAACCACCACCACCACCACCGGCCACAACCACCACTCTACTTTGGCAACCACAACACAACATAGAAAAAAAAAAAAAAAAAAAAACAAAACCACAACCACAATCACAACCCCATCACCACCAGTCACCACAAACCACCAGCCATGATAACCACAACCACAACCCACTGCCACTGCCATAACCACAACCAAAACCATAAACCACAAAACTCATAGCCAAAATCCACAAAACCCACTGCCAAAGCCAAAATCATCCACCACCACCACAACCAAAATCCACAAACCCACTGTCAAAATCATCCACCACCACTACCATAACCAAAATCAACCACCACCACCATAGCCACCAAACCCATATGAAAAAAAAAAAAAAAAAACTCAATCACAGCAAAGAGAATAGACAGATGGGCGGCAGCGGTGGCTTGCGGCTTGGGGAGGACAGTGTTGGCGTGGGTTTGATCGGCGGAAGAGAAGTGGGCGGAGGCATGGGTCGGAAACGTGGATCGGCGGCTTGGGGCTTGGGTCGGCTTGGGCCGGTGAAGTTAAGGCCGGCGGAGGTGTGTGTCGGAGGCTTGGGGCTTGGGTTGGCTTGGGCCAGTGACGTTGAGGCCGGCAAAGGCGTGGGTCAGAGAGCACGGAGTGACTGAGAGAGAGAGAGGCGAGAGTGACTGAGAGAGAGAGGCTTTTAATCACTAGCCAAATAAAATAATAATTTTTTTTTATCTCTCATGAACAGTGCACAACTATCTATAGATGTGCACTGTAGCAGTGGAGCTAAAAAAAATAGATTTAGCTCTATTGTTGGAGCATCATTTTAGTGGCAGTGTAGCTAAAATTTAGCAATATAGCATTATAGCTACACTGCTGCAAATGCTCTTATATTTTACTTATAATTTTTTTTATCTCTTGTTTTTTCTCAGCCCTCACATCTTCATTTCTGTCTGACACCTTTATTTCTGTCCTTCACCACATCTTTTCATCTTTATCTACACATTGACTCAGACATGCAACTTTGATTTTTCATCATGCCTGCCAAGATTTTTCTACAGCACGCCTTTTTTTTTTTTTTTTTTTTTTTTGAGGAGTCTACAGCACGCCTTTGTAGTAGTTAGTATTAATATTATGAATATTGTTTCGATTATTTCGGTTTGTCTATTACAACAAAATATTTTGGTATAAATCTATTTCGATATATCATTGCATACCATTTTAGAGTTTTACTATTTTATAAATTTATATATATATACATTTTGGTAAAAGTTCAAGGCCACACAATTTGTTAAAAATATTTATAAATTATAAAAGTTTTTTAATATTTTTGATTCTTAAGTTTTAGTTAAAATGTTAATTTTTTTATAAATTCATTATACATTTATATTAAAAATACAAACCTTTTTTAGATGGCACATGGTTGTAAATTTTATTTTTTATTATTATTAAAATTATAAATCTATTTAAACATTTGATATTATTTTGATGTACTGTATTTAAAGTATTAAAAAAAAGTAATAAAAAAAAAGAAAAGATGTCAGACACAAGTAAAATATAACATTATTTTATTCAAAATAAATTAATAAAGAGGTTTCATGAGATACGTTGGGTCAAGCACATCAAAAAGGACAAAACTAATGTTAGGTTGGATAAATAAGTGTACATGTGAGCTAGGGGTGTCCAAAAAAAATCGGGAACCGACCCACCCGGCCAAACCGTTCGATCCGGCTCAAGAACCGGCCGACCCGACGTCGGTGACGGGTCGGCAGCGGATCTTTTCCCTCTGAACCCGAAAATGGCGGGTCGGTTGGCGGGTTGAGGCTGAGAAACTGATTTTCAACCGACCCGACCGTATATTGACTGGAAAGCGCCGATTTTCTGTCCGATCTGAGGAGATCCATTCGAGTTCAGGCGAGATCTCGTCGAGATTCGGCCTGATCTCTTCGAGATATGCCAAGATCTTATCGAGATCCGGCCAAATCTCGCCGAGATCAGCTTGATCTCTTCGAGATTCGCCAAAATCTCGCCAAGATCCTGTCAGGTCTCGCCAGATCCAGTGGCTTTTAGCAAAATCCGACAGTTTTTCTCACAACCCGAAACCGACCGAGGATCGATCTGTACCCGATGAAAATTCGACCACCCGAACTGACTCCGTTCACCGGTCGGCGGCGGCGGGTCTGTGCATGAGAAATCCGAAGTGATCGGGTCAGTTCCAGGTTTGGCACAAACCCGACCCGTGGACAGCCCTAATGTGAGTAGCTAACTATTCAGCCAAAACAAAAAAAAAAAATTCAGCAAATAAGTGAGCAGGTTACTTGAGCATTCAATGGGGGCAGTGTCTTTGAGACGTCCTATCATCGTCTCAATTCCCAGGTTGTGACTTTTTATGTAAAAGAAAAAAATAGTAGCTATATAAGTTAGTAATAGTGGAAATATTTGAGTTCCCACGTCTCATCTTTACTCCCCAAGTCTCTGTAAATTTCAAGATTCAAGCATTATAGTTTATGTTCATTCTCTACCTATCTTCTTCTTCATTTTGCTGCCCAAGTCCGTAAAGCTCATCTCTTTTTATATTCTTTTTATTTTTACCACTTAGAGCCATGCAAACAGCAAGAGCAAGAGGCGGATTTGCACAAAATTGGGGCGGATTTGCACATAATCTCTTCTCATCTTCCTCCTCAACGCTTCCTAGATGGGTTCTGTCTTTTTTATTTATTTTTATTTATTTTATTTTTTGCTTTTGACTGCAGTTTAGAAATATTTGAGAGAAATGATTGTTTGTATTTGGAGGGAAAATGAGTTAGGGATGGGCCAAAAATTATATTTGGAGGGAAATTTTTTTTTTTTTTTTTTTGCTTTTGACTGCAGTTTAGAGATGTTTGGGAGAAAGGATTGTTTGTATTTAGAGGGAAAATGGGAATAAAAAAAACACCTAATATAACGGATTTTGAAGTCCCATGATGAGCATGATCCCATGTCTTGCTCAGTCATTACCACCAATTACATATCACTCATCATCTCTCTCATTCTTTCTCACATACCCACTAAACCTGTAGATCCACTGCTGTTGTTCAGGTTTTTTTTTTTTTTTTTTTTTTCTTTACTTTTGGTTAATTTTGTTTTTAGTGTTCTCAAGTTTTCAACTTTTTAAAATAGGAAAATTGTTAAAAAGTGGTATAAATTTTAATAATAATAAGTTGGCCTAACCAATGACAAGGTTAGGATATAACTTTAGGAGGTAAGATTTATAATTAGCGCCTATACACACATTTGATATTACATGGTATAATTTGAAAAATAAAAAGCTACTCACTTGAATACCAAGTTAACTTTAATTATTAAAAAAAAAAAAGCAAAAAAGGAAGGGGGAAAAAAAAAAGCCCTCATAAAAAAGATACAGCTATCTAACATACACCCTCTGGGTCATCGTCTTCCTCTTCTCAAATTTTCTACACGACTACACCCTCTTTCAGATCTTCTCAAATCTCAATTCTACCGCTCTCAATTTCCACAAATTTCCAATCCCACCCCGCAGATTCAATTCCCATTTTAATTTCAATTTCTAGGGTTTCACTAATCCCACCTGTAGTGAATGAAAAAAAACAAAAAAGAGGACCTTCCTCTTCCATCACTGTTTGAACAAGCTCGTAAGATCCATTCAACTGTCATAGCGCCGATCAGGTACACTCTCAATGTTGAACAGTTTGGTCTGTTTATTTCCTTCGGCTTCTTTACCTTCAACCCTTGAATTCGTAATTGGGAAACATAGTTGAGCATTAAGAGTTTTTTTTTTTTTTCTTTTCTGTTGTACTTTGCAGGTTAGTGATTTGGGAAACGTAATTGGGTTGCCGCTACAAAGCGTGTAAAGGTTAGATATTCGTATTGTTTTTATCTCTATAGTTATTTTGTGGTTAAAGGGAGTTCAATTACACTAGTTGGACTGTCTTATATTTATTATTGCTTTTGATTTTGTTTCTGAAATATTGTCAAATATTTTGATATTTGTTTGTTTCTAATCCTAAAATTAACATAAAGTAGACCTAAAATAGTTAATTGTCGCTTCCCCACAATATCCTCTCCTAGTTTTTGAAGAACTGCCTATACTGTGTCCATATCTTTATCATACTTCTTTTTTAATATTATGAGAAGCTTAGTTACTTTGTGAAGCAATCCTTGTGCTGCTTCTCAAAATTAGCAAGAGGGTAAAGCACCTTTGATTTATCTAATGAGATGCTTCTGTTCTTTAAAATGACGAAACACCCTATAAAAGCCCCCATCAAACGGAGTTTAAAAGGTTCACCTGATAGAACCATCCAGTAATCAAAATTAG
>JARYZH020002607.1:0-14774 GCA_030021035.2 Notholithocarpus densiflorus
GAGCCTTTAGTGACTGCTTTGGAAGTGCAAACAAATCTCATATGCTGGTTCTAAATTTTTTTTATAAATTTAGGCCGAGATAGATCCAACACCAATTCATCGTGGAGTCAAGAGTGCTGATCAATGCACAAATGGAAGATGGTGACTTCCCTCAACAGGTAATTCCATGTCTATTCAAAATCCAATGCATTTAAATAAGTGCTTGTCTTAGTTATGTTGTTCTTTCATTTCTTTTTGTCAAAATAATTTCTAGGTACCAAGACAGTTTTTTTGAAGCATGGTATAACTAATGGTTATTGGCAACAGGAAATCACTGGAGTATTTATGAGGAATTGTACACTAAACTACTCATCATATAGAAACATTTTTCCCATATGGGCTCTTGGAGAATATCGGAGGCGAGTTCTATTTGCATAAAACCTGAATGTGTAAACAAAGGATTGCATATTGAAGTTCGCCACCAATCTCCAATATATTTACAATATCCACATAAGCGGAATATATTTGGCAATATGTCATTTTTTCTTTTTTTCCGGACCAGGAAATATGTCATAATAATATTTTAATAAAAATATTTTTTTCTCTTTTTGATAAGGGTTTTTTTTTTTTTTTTTTGCTAAAAACCGAGAATATTATAAAAGCAATTTCTTTTTGATAATTTTTCTTGAGTAGATTCTTTTTGATAAGTTGTAATAAATATTAGTAATACTTTGATATGTCAACTTGTTATGATTCTTGTGTCCCACATTGGTTAAATGTAAGCTTAACCATGTGTTTATAAGCTCTTGGGCACCATCTCCTTGCAAGCCGATTTTCAAGAGTGAGTTCTACCCATGGGTTTGTAACACAACTTCGCTGGTGTGCTTGTGCTTTAAATTATAAAATCAACTTCTTTTTTTCTTTTTCTTTTTTAAATTTTAGAAGAAATTATAAGATCAACTTTTTTTTGAGGAAGAAATTATAAGATCAACTTGAACTACATTATTGAAGAAGGTCTTCTCAAAAAATAAAAATAAAAATAAAAAAAACTTAAACTACATTATCAAGATTTTAAGCCATTGATTTCTTAAGTAAAAAAAAAAAAAAGATTTTAAGCAATTGACTTGTCCTGGTCTCTCGGTGCAGAACAACCTAATTTGCCTTTTTATTTTTATTTTTTTTTTTTTTTTATTTTTTTTTTTTAGGAACAACCTCATTTGATTTTTTATTTTTTATTTTTTTTATGGGACCCTCATTTGAATTGCCAGGAAGTTCATAAGATATATAAATATATATATATATATATATATATATATATAATTGGGTGTGTTATTACTTATATATAAAAGTCAATAAGTTATTTTAAATTAAGTAAAACCAAGAGGTTTGTAAGTTGTAAATTAATTGGTTGATAGTGATACTTTCATTAATTGAAATATTTAATAAGTATTACAGCTGTTATAGCAACGAAATAATTTGTTTATTTTTACATTTTATTTTACCAAATATTTTATATAAAGAACTTCTTCATGCCAGTTCATTGTCAGATATGTTTAGCAATATAGACAACAAATTTATTTTGCATACTTATAATAACATGAAGAGTTTTTCTTTTACCCTATTTTATTTACACTAATTTAATTTTATAACTTTGAAACTTTTAACGAGCGCAGGTTTGCTGTGAGCACACTACTCTTCTTCTGCTCAAACTACCCTATAACTTTACTGAGCATTATAAAATTAGATCATTTATTTGCAGAAACAAAGATTATAAGATCGGCTTTGTTTTGAGGAAGAATTGTAAGATCGGCTGGC
This sequence comes from Notholithocarpus densiflorus, assembly GCA_030021035.2. Classification (NCBI taxonomy): domain Eukaryota; kingdom Viridiplantae; phylum Streptophyta; class Magnoliopsida; order Fagales; family Fagaceae; genus Notholithocarpus; species Notholithocarpus densiflorus. The sequence goes on from JARYZH020002607.1 coordinate 1,795, forward strand.
TGCATTTGATGACGAGGTCTTCTCAAAAAATAAAAATAAAATAAACAAACTACATTATCAAGATTTTGCAATATTGATTTCTTAGTAAAAAAAAAAAAAAAAAATATTTAAGCAATTGACTTAATCCTGGTCTCTCAGTGCTAACAAGCTTCATTTGATTTTTTTTTTTTTTTTTTTTTAATGGGACCTTTGTTAGGATGATTTGCCATATTATCTTGTATATGGTGGTTGCAGTGTTATATGGTATGCTTGTAGTTTGCAGTATCATTGTAGTATCAATTGATATGATTGTGGTGTAATTGTGGGATCAGGGTGTATACAAGTTAGTTAGTGGCAGGGTGTACTGCAAGGCGGTTGGAAGTTGGGTTAAAGGAATTAGTTGTTTGAATTGTTATTGACGGCTGGCAGGTTATGCAAGGAAAGAGGTTGTATAAAGAGGATTTTGTTGTTGAAACAGCAAATCAGGTGTGGCAAATGTGCCAAATGCCAAATATTTGGCACATTTACCCACCAAAGCACAAAATAGTGCTTTATGAGATGTGCCAAATCTCCAAAGATTATACAACATAGCTACGATGCCGTTGCAAATTTGCAGCAGTGCGGACAGCATTATAAAACTTTTATTGTTTTATATTCTCACTTCTCTCTCTCTCTTCATTTTTCTTTTCTCTTCTCTCCACTCTCAGGTTCCCTCTCTTCTCCACTGTGCAGTTCCCTTTCTCTTCGACCGGTCAAAGGATGTTCACCGGCAGCCGGCATAGCTCAAACGGCGGCCGAGCGCGCTCCGCCACGCTCGATCACCCCGGCAAGATCTAGCCCACTCGATCTCACCCGGCAGCATGCATCGATCTCACCTCTTCCCTCTCTCTCTGTCCATGGCTTCCTCGCCTCTCTCTGGTTGTGGAATTTTTTCTTTGCAATTTGGGTTGATCTAATGACTGGTGGTGGGTTGTGGGCTATGGGCGGTGACGGTGGCGATGGTGGTGGGTTGTGGGAGGTGATGGCGGTGGTAGTGGCGGCGTTGGAGTGCAGGTTACTTGGAGTTTGTTGTTGATGGGTTGGTTGGGTTGGGGTTTTGATGCAGTGAACCTTGGTTGCTTTGAGTTGTGTTTTTGGTTGTGGAGGGATGTGGTGGTTGTGTAGTGGTGGTTGTTGGTTGTTGGCGGATGGTATTGATTGTGTTGATGAGTGTAAATATTATTTTAATGTGTAGTAAATATTATTTTAATGTATAGAATGGAATTATAAAACATCGATAAATGAGATGTTAGCAAAATGATGTAATAAAAAGTAAGCCTTTGATGTGAAGTAAAATGGCATAATTTTTACAATACTCTACTCTACACGAGATAACTCTAAAGGCATCTCAGCCAGTTCTCAATATTTTTTATGCTTGTTAGAATGATAAATAGTGACGTTGCTTTTTTCTTTTTAACTCACTTTTGTCTATTATTTATTGGTCTCTATCTTTCTCTATCTCATTTAAATATTATTTCCTCTTTTATTGTTATTCTATTTTAACAGTATATTTTGATGAGAAGTGTTCGTTCACAACATTGCTGCAATATTTCCATGACAAAATTTATGTGAAAAGTTGTTATTAGTTAATTTAGGCTAACAAGTATTTTTTACTCACTAATATTAACTAATAACAATCTATTACTTAAAATTTATTGTGAAAATATTGTGTAGCATTCTCGATTAGGATTTTATTTTTATATTATTTTTCCTTTCTTCATTTCACTTTCATCCATCGTTTCATTTCTTTTTTTTTTTCTTGTTTTTCTCACTCCTGCGTGTCCACTATCTCTATCCCTTCTTTTTATTTCTTTTTCTCCCTCATTCAAGGACATTCAGTGAGTTCTCATTCTCTCTTTCTCCAGCTCTCTCTCTCTTTTCTTTTCTTTTTGCTGATTCGAACATTCACTAGCTCCTCTGCGATAAGAAGGAAAGAAAAGAGTATGAAATGAAGAACAAAGAGATGGGTCTTGTGCCGTCGTTCATCTTTGTCCCCCAACGCCCAATCCAGGATGGGTCGGATAAACCTTTCTTCTTCTTCTTCTTTTTTTTTTTTTTTTTTTTTTTTTTTTTTTTTTTTTTTTTTTTTTTTTTTTTTGTTGCTTTTATTGTTATGATTTGATTAATTTTAAAATTGTGTTTTTGAGTTTGTATTCGATAATTTAATTATGCTTGAGTTTAGAGATGTTTGAAAGATTTATTTGTGTTTGTAGGTGTGAGAGAAGAATTTTTTTTTTTTTTTTTTTGAGATGTATGAACTTTTTTAAGTAGAAAAACTCATTTGGGTGCTACGTGTTCTCTATATCTAGAAGCATTAGCAGCAGCTTTAAAATATTTGTAAAAGTTTTGCATTTTAGAGAATTTGTTGGAGTGTGAGCAGTGGGAGTTTTCTCTCAAAAATAGATGTAATAATCTAGTGGAATGCTCTAAGGAGAACAATTAATAAGAAGATTGTTAATCTGATTCCAATTCTTTCATCTCGTTTCCGTTCTCTTCTATCTTTTTGGAGGACAGTGACCTCGAATTCGACTAGATATTAAAAATTCTTCAATTCCATTCTTAACACCCTCGTTTGGTCGGAAGTTCATAAGATAATTTTTTTTTGGGTGTGTTATTCTTTATAGAGCGAGACTTAGGTACAATATTTGGAGTCTTCATTCTTTTAGGTTCCCCTTTTAAGATTCTGCCGTGGATTTTCTCGTGAAAAGGAAGTGTATTTTTAATTAAGTGGCCCATGTATTTGAATCTTAGTGGAACTTTAAGCAGCAGCAAATATTATCTGGATTTAATCTTCTTATATAAAGTCAATAAGTTATTTTAAATTAAATAAAGCCAAGAGGTTTGTAAGTTGTAAATTAATTGTTTGATAGTGATACTTTATGTTTATTTTAATAGAGGTATTCAAAATTCAAATCTACTATTCCCAACTATCAATATCAATACTATCTAATATCTATAAGAGGATTCTCCTATTTGAACTAAACTTTTATATGGTTTAAAAATAACCTCATTAATGAAAGATAACGTCTCTTAGAAATATGGTCATAAATGTTAAATAATAAATTTCTTTTTGAATTCAAAAAGAGAACTCCTAAAATTTAGAAATTTTTTCCTTCACTTTCATCTTTTTATTCCCTAAAATTTAGCATTTTTTATTCCCTTTTCATTCGAATAAAAGTAAAACACCCCCAATTTAAAGAATAAAAAAATAAAAAACTAAGAGAACTCCTAAAATTTTGCCTTCTTTTCCCTCACTCTCATCTTATTTTCCTACCCAAACTTTTCTCTATATAACTACACCACTTTCGAACACACGTTCAAAAAAGAAATTACAGTTACTACTTATTTCTAAAGTTTATTCTTTTTTTTGTTTGAAAAATAAAAAAAAACTATATTTCCAAATTATAATAGGTGCAAATTATTAACATTTATCCAAAAAATAAAAGAGCTTCTGAGCATGCGCAAAGCATGTGCTTAGAGGCTAGTATAAAAATAAATAAAATTACATAAAACAACGAAAGGAAAATTCTATTTAAATTAGAAAATCCTTCTAATTACCGTAATGTTAAAGATCATTAGTATTGAATGCAAAAATAATAATAAAAATAATAAAAATCATTTTCAGAATCAATTAATTATTTTTCAAATTTTATCTTTTGTATAAAAGATAAAAATTTCTGGTCATTTGAACACACTCAAGACAAAAAAAGAGGCAAGCTTTAAAAGTTGCACAACCCCGCTTGAAAAGTTCCTCTCTCGCCATCTATTTTGTTAACAAAATTTTAAATTATGTGTATTTTTTTTAATGGCCCCTTCATATAATTCATCAACTTTATTTATTTTTTTCTAAAGCATTTTTATTTTTTCTAATCATTCATTTTACTTAATCTTGCAGATCTTTCATTACCATCAGTTTTGGTTGTTAGGACTGCTCAGATTGAGGAATCCAGTTCATACATTGATTTGATTACTCCCTTTATCTAACTGAAATTAAATGGAGAAGTGTTTGTTTTTCGAATGTCCAACTTATATTTTTATGTCATTCAATTCTCTTTAATTTTTTTTTTTTTTAGTAAACTGTAATACTTATTAGAACACACACGAAAATAGTAATATTAGTATTTTAAATCAGGTTTATAATACATTATATAACCAAAGTACAACTATAAAAGGGTCTAACCTTTGTAGTTGTAGACTGGGGTTATAAACAGTGGATACTAGACACACACAACCAATGTTGGATAAACATTTTTTTTTAGTAAACAGTAATACTTATTAGAACAGATACGAAAATAGTAATACTAATGTTTTAAACTGGGTTTATAATACATTATATAACCAGAGTACAACTACAAAATGACCTAACCTTTATAGTTGTAGACTAGATTATAAACAACGGACACTAGACACACCCAACCAATGTGGAATAAACATCATTTTTTTAGTAAACAGTAATACTTATTAGAACACACACGAAAATAGTAATACTAGTGTTTGAAACTAGATTTATAATACATTAATGAAGAATTCTCCTATTTGAACTGAACTTTTATGTGGTTTAAAAATACCCTCATTAATGAAGAATAACTTCTCTTAGAAATAAGATCATACATGTCAAATAACAAATTTCATTTAAATTCAAAAAGAGAACTCCTTAAATTTAGAATTTCTTTTCCTTCACGTTCATCTTTTTATTCCCAAAAATTTAGCATTTTTTATTCATTTTTCATCCGAATAAAAGTAAAACACCCCAATTTAAAAATAAAATAAAAATAAAAAACTAAGAGAACTCCTAAAATTTAGCCTTCTTTTCCCTCACGTTTATCCTATTTTCCTACCCAAACTTTTCTCAATATCACTACACCAACTTCAAATATACGATCAAAAAAGAAATTACAGTTATTGTTTATCTTTAAAATTTACTCTTTTTATTTGTTTGAAAAATAAAAAACTATATTTTTAAATTATAATAGATGTAAATTATTAATTTTTATAAAAAAAATAGAAGAGTCACTAAGCATAGGCAATGTACGTGCTTGAAGCCAATATAAAAATAAATAAAATTTGATAAAACAACGGAAGGATACCTTATCCAAGTTTCTTTTTTTATGAACAGTTGTGAGTTGTCCACAAACAATATTGACTTTGAATGAAAAAGGACTGCAGCTCTTCAGACTATTAAATAGAGAAAGAATCGTGCTGCCAAATTTCATCAAATACGTAAAATCAAATGACGCAGGCCACTGAAAAGCTGAGTCTTCTATTAATTTTTTGATAATACAAAAGCTGAGTCCTCTTAGTTCGAATATATTCTTTCAACAAAACTAGCATTTTTTTTTCCCACAAGTGTGTATGTACTACTTGGAGGAATAATTATTAGCTTGATTTTTTAATTTTTGGAAAAATTTCAATTTGGACCGTCAATTCCTCATGGTATCTGTTTCGTTTCTCAACTATTAATAATGTAAATTTTGTTATCAAACTTTTAAAATCAAGTCAATTTTATCATTAGAATTTTGGTAACAGGATTATTTGACCCGATAAACGAAACATACATTACATACCCACTTCATGCTTGATAAGTCCAGAAAATCAGTATTGTCCTACAGCCATTGACGAAGCAAACATACGTTACGCATTTATGATGAGCATTAAAGTGAAAGAATAACGGACAAAGCAACGGTAAGAAAGAAGTAATGCGCATCAAAACACCGGCTCATAACGCCTTAGCCGTTGCCAATAAATGTATAGATCTGTTGCCCATTACTATGTAGGAGACTATAAAAACGAAAGGAGAACAAGACAAAAGGTATACACAATTTTCATCCTAAAAACTACTCCCAAGTTGAATTCTCTCTCTATATACTTCAAGTGAATATTTTCCTGACTTAATCATCGGAAGGTTTTTGGCAAACACCACACCGGTGTATTACTTTCTGTTTCACTTTCTACTACAGGTTCTACTTTGGACGAATCCGTCTCCATCGTCCATCTTCACTGATGAGGAGTTCAACTGTTAGTTTTTTGCATCATTAGTTTGGCGCCGTTTGTGGGGATGCTAATCAGTCAAGCCATTCTCCTATCTACAAAAAAAATCCTTATAGTGCAAGATGGACCTAGAGCAAGCAACACAACAGATTCAAGCTCTCACAACCAATATAGCTAAATTAACACGCCAGAATGAAGAACTCCAAAGGACCACTGAGTCCCAGAACGTGAAGCGACAGTGAACCACCGAAAATTAAAATGAAGAGGAGCAGCATCCCAGGATCGAGGGAAACCATAATGAAGAAAGGTCAGATAGTCAGTTCAACAGAAGAACTAGGGTGTCAAAAGAGAACTCGTCAAGAATGGAAAGCGAGCTCCGTAACATGAAACGAGAAATGGACGAGCTTAGAAGCGCAATGAAGGAAAAGACCTTGGGGAACTTAGACGAAATGATCCAAAGGACGGATTCACCATTCACTACTAAAGTATTGAATCGTCCACTCCCGCCAAAATTCCATCTTCCTCAGCTTGAGTCATATGACAGTTTGAAAGATCCCTTGGATCACATCAAATCATTCAAAACCTTGATGCATATACAGATGACTCCAGATGAAGTAATGTGTAGAGCTTTTCCAACTACACTGAAGGGCACGGCCAGAGTTTGGTTCAGCAAAATACCCCTAGGTACCGTGGCGAATTTCGAGCAACTCAGCAAACGCTTTGCTCGTCATTTCATTGGTGGGCAGAGACACAAGAAGCCAACTGGACACCTTCTCAACATCCGTCAAGTAGAGGGAGAGTCACTAAGACAATATGTTACAGGTAGACGAAGTGAAAGACCAAGTCATCCTAATGACCTTCCAGGCAAGATTGTTGCCTGGAGATTTTTTCTTTTTAATCACCAAAAGTTCGCCTAGGACAGTGGCAGAACTACTCCACAAAGCTCAGAAGTATATGAACGTAGAAGACGATGTATCTGCGAAAGAGATGACAAGCAAAAGGAAGAGAGATGAAGGGACTAGCCATTACCCTGATAGGAAGAAAGAAACACGATGCATAGGGCATACCACAAACAAGAAGAAGAGCATCCCAAATCGAAGGTCAAAATTCACCGGCTTTACTCCCCTAGTAATGCCCATAGAACAAGTATTGATGCAGATTAAAGATGAACCTTCTTTGCAATGGCCTCGGCCTATTTATGCTCCAACAGAAGTTAAAGATAAGAGCAAGTATTGTAAATTCCACCAAGACCACAGATATCGCATGGACAAATGCAAACATCTAAAGGATCAAATAGAGATCTTGATTCAACAAGGGAAACTGCAAAGATTCGTACGAAAGACGAATTCATACAAACAACATCAGAAAGACAAGAAGGATAAAGAGTAGGAGATAGAATGCAACAAAGCTCCTGTAGGCGAAATAAGGATGATCACAAGAGGACTAGTAGTAGGTGGATGCTCGAAGTCCCTGAAAAAGGCATATACGAGAGAGGTGAATAGTATTCACTCTCGGTATCCGTCATCAAAGATGTTAAGAAGCAGTGAACCTGACATTGTCTTTTCAGAAAGAGACGCTCGGGGAATTAGACAACCGCATGACGATCCACTGGTGATAATGCTCAAAATAGAAGGATTCAACATCCACCAGGTACTGATTGATAATGGAAGTTCAGCAGATATCATTTACTTACCAGCATATCAATAGATGAAGCTAAATAAAGAAAGGATTCGGCCTTTCACTTCTCCTCTAGTAAGTTTCACTGGGGACAGGATCATCCTTAAAGGCATCATCAAACTAACCATAACTGCAAGAACCCATTCGGCCCAAATCTCCGAGGAAATTGATTTAATCGTAGTAGATTACCCATCCACCTACGACGTCATTTTGGGATGGCCAACGCTTAACAAGCTGAAGGCAACCATGTCAACGTACTATTTGAAGGTAAAGTTTCTATAGCCCACAGCATAAAAGAGATTCGAGGAGATTAAGTCCTTGCGAAGGAATGCTATCAAGCCGTCCTAGCATCGGGAGAAAACCATATGTGGATGATTGACAAACTAGAATTCACTCCTAAGCCAGTAGAGATATCACAAGACGTTGAGGTCGTCCCTAGGGACCCATCTAAAACCTTGAAGATAGGATCAACATTTTCAGCCTTGGAGAAGAAGAAGATAGCCACTCTCCTAAGAGAGAATCATGATGTTTTCACCTGGAGTCACGAGGACATGCTAGGGATAGATAGAGAAATCATTCAACATCGTCTCAACGTCAATCCAGAATACAATCCAGTGCATTAGAGATGAAAGATATTTGCGCCGGAGCGTAACAAAGCAGTGACATAAGAAGTGGAAAAACTCCTGAAAGTAGGCTCTATAAGGGAAGTCTTCTAACCTGACTGGCTGGCGAATGTTGTGATGGTGAAGAAGAGTAATGGCAAGTGAAGGATGTGTGTTGACTTCACGAACCTCAATAAAGCTTGCCCGAAGGATAGCTTCTGTTTACCCAAGATCAATCAATTAGTAGATTCAACTATCGGACACAAGCTTTTGAGCTTCCTAGACACTTACTCCGGGTACAACCAGATCCTGATGTACGAAGAAGATCAAGAGAAAACTGCATTCGTCACTAGCCAAGGGTTATATTGCTATAGAGTTATACCTTTCTGACTAAAGAATGCAGGAGTCACGTACTAAAGACTGGTGAATCACATGTTCTCTCAGCAGATAGAGATAAACGTGAAGGTATATGTAGACAACATACTAGTGAAAAGTAGAGACGAAGTGGATCACCTGGACGATTTAAAAGAAACCTTCGACACACTATGTAAGTACAAAATGAAGCTGAATCCCACAAAGTGTGTTTTTGGTGTTGCCTCGGGAAAGTTCCTAGGTTTCATGGTATCTCAATGGGGCATAGAGGCAAATCTAGATAAGGTAAAAGCGATAATTAAGTTAAAATACTCAAAAACTATGAAGGAGGCACAAAGCTTGACGGGAAAAGTCGCCGTCTTGAACATATTCGTCTCTAGAGCAACCGACAAGTGCCTACCATTCTTCAAGGTTGTGAAGAAAGCTTTCCAATGGATCAATGAATGTGAAGAAGCCCTAACAAAGCTGAAAGAATACTTGACACAGTCACTATTACTGAGTTCGTCAATGACTAGGGAGAAGCAGTATCTCTATCTAGCAGTATCTAACACCACGGTAAGCTCGACACTGATCAGAGAAGAGGAAGAAGTGCAGAAGCTAGTATACTATACTAGCCAAGCTTTTCAAGGAGCTGAGGCAAATTACCCAAGACTGGAGAAAATTGCTTTTGCTCTAGTAATCGCCTCTAAGAAACTCCGTCCCTACTTTCAGGCTCATCCTATTGTCGTCATGGCGGATCAACCAATAAGGAAGACGATGAACAAGATAGACGCAGCAGGGTGGCTTGTTTAGTGGGCCATAAAGCTGGGTCAATTCGACATAGAATACCAACCGCAAGTTGTGATCAAAGCTCAAATTTTAGCAGACTTCATCGCAGAATTTACCCACACGCAAGATGAAGAAGAACCTTCCAAAAGAAAATGGACGATTCAAGTAGACGAATCTGCCAACAAAAAAGCTGGAGGTACAGGAATAGTTCTCACATCTCCAGAGGGGGAGGTTGTGAAATATGCAGTTAGGTTGTAGCTCCTAGCAACGAACAACGAAGTCAAGTATGAAGCTCTGCTAATGGGCTTAAAACTGGCAAAGGCGTTAGAAGCAAGAGATGTGATCGTCCAAGTAGATTCCCAACTCGTAATTGGTCAAGTGGAGGGAGACTACGAAGCAAAGGAAGAACGGATGCAGAAATACCTATAGCTCGTCCAACAGCTCTTGCCTTACTTCGACGAAATCAAATTCTATTAGATTCCCAAAATGAAGAATATGAAGGCAGATTTCTTAGTAAGGTTACCTTCATCAGATGAATACAACGTAGCACCCGAGCTATGTATGGAGATAAAGGAACAGCCCAGCATAGAAGAATAACAGGTGTTAGCGGTAAAGAAGCAAGACGATTGGATGACCCCCATCATCCATTTCCAGAAAAAAGGACAACTCCCAGAAGACAAGACGGAGGCACGGAAGGTCTAAATCAGAGCCACACACTTCATCATCATTGATGATGTCTTGTATAGATGAGGATCAGAGAAGAGGAAGAAGTGCAGAAGCCAGTATACTATACCAGCCAAGCTTTTCAAGGAGCTGAGGCAAATTACCTAAGGCTGGAGAAAATTGTTGTTGCTCTAGTAATCGCCTCTAAGAAACTCCGTCCCTATTTTCAGGCTCATCCTATTGTTGTCATGGCAGATCAATCAATAAGGAAGACGATGAACAAGATAGACGCAGCAGGGTGGCTTGTTTAGTGGGCCATAAAGCTAGGTCAATTTGACATAGAATACTAGCCGCAAGTTGTGACCAAAGCTCAAATTTTAGCAGACTTCATCGCAGAATTTACCCACGCGCAAGATGAAGAAGAACCTTCTAAAAGAAAATGGACGATTCAAGTAGACGGATCTGCCACCAAAAAAGCCGGAGGTACAGGAATAGTTCTCACATCTCCAAAGGGGGAGGTCGTGAAGTATGCAGTTAGGTTGTAGCTCCTAGCAACGAACAACGAAGTCGAGTATGAAGCTCTGCTAATGGGCTTAAAACTGGCAAAGGCGTTAAAAGCAAGAGATGTGATCGTCCAAGCAGATTCCTAACTCGTAATTGGTCAAGTGGAGGGAGACTACGAAGCAAAGGAAGAACAGATGCAGAAATACCTATAGCTCGTCCAACAGCTCTTGCCTTACTTCGACGAAATCAAATTCTATTAGATTCCCAAAGCGAAGAATATGAAGGCAGATTTCTTAGTAAGGTTAGCTTCGTCAGATGAATACAACGTAGCACCCGAGCTATGTATGGAGACAAAGGAACAGCCCAGCACAGAAGGAGAATAGGTGTTAGCGGTAAAGAAGCAAGACGATTGGATGACCCCCATCATCCATTTCCTGAAAAAAGGACAACTCCCAGAAGACAAGATGGAGGCACGGAAGGTCTAAATCAGAGCCACACGCTTCATCATCATTGATGATGTCTTGTATAGATGAGGACATTTCGTCCCATACCTGCGATGCACTAACCCATAAAAAGCCAACTACGTACTACGAGAGCTACACGAAGGAATCTGAGGCAACCATATGAGAGCAAGGTCTCTGGCGAGAAAGGCACTTAGAGCAGGCTATTACTGGCCAACGCTGCAGAAGAACGCATATGATCTCGTCAAAGCGTGTGACAGATGCTAGCACTTCGCCAACATCCAAAAACAACAAGGAGAACCAATGAACGCCAGTACCACGCCCTGGCCTTTCGCCCAATGAGGGATTGACATCATGGGTCCATTCCCAGCAGGAAGGAAGCAGGTTAGATTTCTGATCGTTGCAATTGATTACTTTACTAAATGGGTGGAGGCTGAGCCAGTAGCAATGATTACAGAGGCCAAAATAAGAAATTTCGTATGGAAGAACATAGTCTGCAGGTTTGGGATTCCTAACACAATAATATCGAATAATGGGAAACAATTTGACAATCCCAAGTTTCAAAATTTTTGTTAAGATTTAGGAATCAAGAACCACTACTCTTGTCCAAGACATCCTCAAGCGAATGGTCAAACCGAAGTGATGAATAGAAGTCTTTTGAAAATATTCAAAACTCGGCTTGAGGGAGCAAAGGGTACATGACCTGAGGAATTACCAAACGTCCTATGGGCATACAAAACGACGACAAGGGTGCCTACGGGACAAACGCCGTTCAGACTAACGTTTGGTACTAAAGTCGTCATACCGGTGGAGGTAGGGCTGACAAGCATTCGAGTGAAGACCTTTGAGGAACAGAAGAACCAGCAAGAACTCAACAGCAATCTAGACCTAATCAACAAAGTTAGGGACGAAGCCCGACTAAGAATGGCGAAGTACAAAGAAGCAATGGCTACAATAAGAGAGTGAAGGTCAGAAGGTTTAACCCAAGAGATTTCGCCCTCAGGAAAGTTTCACAGGTCACTAAGGACCCGTCTCAAAGGAAGCTGGGACCAACGTGGGAAGGACCTTAAAGTTGTTCGCTACTCCAAACAAGGATCATATCACTTGAAGACAATGGACGGTCAAGAATTACCTCGTTCATGGAACATAGAGCACCTGAAGAAGTATTATCCGTAAGAAACCTTAAAGGCATTATTTACTCTGATGTATTCCTATTCCTAGTTCTATTTTTCGATAGGATTTCTATCATCTATCAATAAAGCACGAGGAACCGTGTTATTCAGAAGTTATTATCGTTGTTTGTCACAATCATCTTTATATTACCCACAAGCAAATAAGACTTAAGACAATTACCAATGTGTAATTCTAGTCATTGTCGAAATACAATTCAGAGAGTCATTAATACGTAACTCACATTGTCATTAACACATGACCAACACATTATTAATACATTACAAAATTGTCATTGGTACATGACTTAGAAAAGTTATTAATACATAACAAAATCGTCATTGATACATGACTTAGAAAAGTTATTAATACATAACAAAATCATCATTGATACATGATTTAGAAAAGTTATTAATACATAACTAAGTCTTCATTGATATATGACTTAGAAAATTGTCAGTAAATAGCTAAATCGTCATTGCACAGTTACTTAACAAATCCAAATTACTAACGAGAAGGGCTGCTTCCAAGTTACCAAGATGTCATCCATATCATTTCAAAGATATCTAAAGTATAACGAAGCTATATAAGAAAAAACTAAACAAGCTATATTCAAGAACAAGGACGTTGAAATAAGGCAGCGGGTATAGTCATGCTCAAAAACAACTGAGCCCCAAAAACTTTTGTCCAGAAATAGAAAGTGAACTTGCTCAAAACAAGTGAGCCCAAAAGGATTGTTTCATAATAATAATAATAA
>JARYZH020002608.1:83-14765 GCA_030021035.2 Notholithocarpus densiflorus
ACACCAACCAATAACTTTTTGTTGAATTCATATTTTGAAAATCCAACCGTTGGATCACATTTTCTATATGTTCTTAACATGTATGCCAATTTTCATGTCAAACGGATGTAATTTATCATTTGATTTTTAAACTCATCTTTTATGCGTTATTTTAAACAACAAGAATTTGACTTTAAACAATTGATTGATGACATGACTATTAATCTTTGATCAGCTTGAAATTTTGCAAGCATGAAAAATATATGAAGATAATGTAATCTGACGGTAAATTTGTCAAAATTCACATTGAATTAAGAAATATAGGGTTGGGTTTAAGTTACACGTGATGTAACTCTAAAAAATGTTACACCAACCAATAACTTATTGTTGAATTCATATTTTTGAAAATCCAACCGTTGGATTACATGTTCTATATGTTCTTAACATGCATGCCAATTTTCATGCCAATCGGATGTAATTTACCATTTGATCTTTAAACTCATCTTTTATGCGTTATTTTAAACTACAAAAACTTGAATTTAAACAATTAATTGATGACATGACTATTAATCTTTGATCACCTTGAAATATTGTAAGCATGAAAAATATATGAAGATAATGTAATCTAACGGTAGAGTTGTCAAAATTCACATCGAATTAAGAAATGTGGGGTTAGGTTCAAGTTACACTTGATGTAAATCTAAAAAATGTTACACCAACCAATAACTTTTTGTTGAATTCATATTTTGAAAATCCAACCGTTGGATCACATTTTCTATATGTTCTTAACATGTATGCCAATTTTCATGTCAAACGGATGTAATTTATCATTTGATTTTTAAACTCATCTTTTATGCGTTATTTTAAACAACAAGAATTTGACTTTAAACAATTGATTGATGACATGACTATTAATCTTTGATCAGCTTGAAATTTTGCAAGCATGAAAAATATATGAAGATAATGTAATCTGACGGTAAATTTGTCAAAATTCACATTGAATTAAGAAATATAGGGTTGGGTTTAAGTTACACGTGATGTAACTCTAAAAAATGTTACACCAACCAATAACTTATTGTTGAATTCATATTTTTGAAAATCCAACCGTTGGATTACATGTTCTATATGTTCTTAACATGCATGCCAATTTTCATGCCAATCGGATGTAATTTACCATATGATCTTTAAGTGGGAAGGCGAAAAAAATAGAGAAAAATTTTGGGGCTGGGAAATTTAAAGGTCTATTGCGGTGGTCCAACCCGCCGCAAAAAGGATCCCTATTGCGGCGAGGTTTTTGGAGTGCCGCTATAGCTCTGTTACTGCTGCTAAAACAGGTCTATTGCGGCAGTTTTATGTCTCGCCGCTGTAGGACACCGCAAAAAACCCTACCTATAGCGGCGGGCCAAAAACGCGCCGCAATAGGCGACATATAGTGGCAGTTTTCGCACCCGCCGCAATAGCTCGTTTTTCTTGTAGTGAGTGTGCCACAACAGGTCCACGAAGTGGATATAAGGAATGCAACACTTCAATTACTTCAACATCTTCTTCATCACGAATACTGAAGTGAAACTCATTGAAGTGATATTTCAGTATGTTATGTATGCAGCATCACTTTTTATCAGCCTTGTCCCAAATGAAATGACAGACGTCCACTCAACTTCCTTGGAGCAGCTTGAAGGATTCAATGTTGAGCAGCTTGAAGGATTTGATGCTGGCATTTTATTTTTCTGACATTGGCCTTCATCGAATTGAACATATAATCCTTCCACCCATCCCTGTCTGATATTTTCACTTACACACATTAGAAAGAGAGAGAGGTAATCGTAACACTATGTTACTAACAGTATAACACTATCAAAAAAAAAAAAAAAAAAAATTTCTAAACAAGAAGCCCCATGACAAGCCAAATGTTATTCATATATGTGTGATTAATATATATGCCAGTGCATGACAATTGTTATAAAAAGACAGCAAAGAACTAATTTCAACAAAGATGCAGCATGTGTTATAGAATTTGAGGTTAATTTAGAGGATTTTTCATCCTTAACTAAAGTCTTATAGCCTGAAAATGATAATGACTAGAATGCATGCACTAAATTTTTTTTTTTTTTAAATTACAACCTAAATTCTTAAAGAAAGAAAAGTACCTAAATAATTAAGAAATTCAAATAGCACAAAGTAAATTGAGAATATTTCACACAATTGAATTACAATTCATAGGAAGTGAAATTGAGAATTTCCAATTCAGCAAGAAAAATCATGTCAAGGATTCAATTTGAATATTATCAAAAATTAGTGGCTCCAATCCATTTTACTTGTAATATTTCTGTAGTAGCGTGAGAAGTTCTGCCTATGAGCTCTCATATGCTGATGTGGTGTCAAATCCAGATTTGGTGCACGAACTTCAGGATCATATGGAAGAAAGATGAATTAATTTCAGAGTAGTTTCACAAAAGGGAAGGGGAGGGAAGCAAAAAGAATAAAAGAAAGATTAGATCAAGAAGGGGATTAAAAAAGAAAGCAATATATTCAATACAAGACATATAAAATCTAAAATAAAAACAGCAATTTCATTTAAAGACATTAAAGACCACTACTATCAAAGAGAAAAGCACCAAACAAACAAAGATATATAAAACAGAGGGTAAGTTTCACAAACCTACCCTAAGATTTGGGCTAATACCAACTTGGTCTAACATATTTTCAAAACTGACCAACTTGATACCTAAACACTGTTAGGCTCCATTAGTCATCTCTTCTGTCTCCTCTTCTCTCTTATCAGTTGTCCCCCTTTTCTCTCTCTTATCCCAAATATTCATATACACAATCCACGGATTTAAGACAGGCAAAACAAAAATTTCAAACCCAACAAAAAACCAATCCCTAAATTAAGCAAACACAAAAGGGGTTTTGGGCCTTTTGGCCATAAACGAAAGATGAAAATAAAGAAGGAGAATAAGAGAGAAATAGAAAGGAGAAGGCGGGGTGCCATGGCTTGCGGCGGCTATGGCTTGCCTGCGGTAGTCATAAAATAATTTGGACCTAGGTGGTATTAGACTAAACCTCAAGGATGTGAGTGAATTTTATCCAAACTAAAACAAATAAAAACAGCCCAAGAAACCAAGAAGAGTCGAACTAAACCAATAAGATGCTCCGTTTGGTTGCCAATAAAATGCAGGAAAATACAAAATTCTATATAAACCAAATCAAATACTCGGAAAAAAGAATCCTCATCTTATTCTCTATTTTTATTCAATTTTCTTGTGCTTTCTTAGGAACCAAACAGGGCCAAAATTGGGAATTAAGCCCATTTTCCCAACTATATAGTTAGTAGGCACGGTTTCAAAAGTATATATTTTACTAACATCTCGGGTCTTAAAGACTCGATTTTGGCCTATAAATCGAGTCTCAAAGACTCGATTTCCATGGTCTAATCACGTCTGATGTGGCATTTTTTCCACGTGGCGTCCACCTGGAAATCGAGTCTCTAAGACTCGATTTATAAACCAAAAAAATTTTAAGTCTCAAGTCTCTCATGTACAAGCCATTCCCAGAAAACCCAAAAAAAAATTTAAGAAATCCCACAAACACAACAATCCCAGCACAATGAAACACATTCGCTATTTATTCAACAATGAAACAATTTTTCTGGGTTTTTCTATTTTGACTAAAAACTGAACTTGAAAACCCAAATCAGATCAGAGAGAGAAAGAATCCGAGGAGAGAGAGCTCACCTCACCCAGGGACGGAGCTACTCTTTGACCATGGGGGCCATGGCCCCCTTGGATTTTGAGAAAAAAATTTCTATAGGTATATTTAATTTTCAATTAGCCCCAAAAAAAAAAAAAAACTTGGTCATCATTGGTCTCTTTTTGCTTATTATTAGCTCACTCCTGGCATTCTAGACCCAAATAAATTTATGGTTGGTCACTCTGTGAACCACTATACATGCTACAACCTACAGTTCATCTCTGTTTAAAACAGAGGAGAAAAAAAAAATGAAAGATCTTACTCTGACTAAAATAATCAAGAGGCACAGTGAGAGAAAGGAAGGTAGGAACAATATGAAAAACATGATTTAACAAAAACATAAAAAAGACAGGTTGGGAAAAAAAAAAAAAAGACGAAGAAGAAGATTATTAGAAGGCACACTGATTAAGAAAAGCAAGCAGATATCAGAAAAGTAAGTAACACCTGTTTAAAGACCAGATGTGAGGTAAACAGTAAAAACAAGAATGTGTGGGATTGGGAATAGAGAAAGTGATTTATTTATAGTTTACAAAATATCTTACATGTTTGTTTATTTACAAAAATGCCATATTTGCTTTATTTTTAATAGCAATCTAATCATTTTATTTGATTTTTGTAAAACAATATATTAAATTCATTATAAATTATACTTTCATTTGGTTTAATAATGGTGTGTGTTAATATATATATATATATATATATATATAATGTTAACTGCGATGTATCAGTACACACTGATACTAAAATATTTCATTCCAATAGTCAATTTGAAATATAATTCAAAATCTTGATCTCAATTCCAAAAATTGTTGATATTTCAATTCCATAAAAATTTGATACCTCAATTTCCAAAAATTCTTAAGCAAAATTATAAAAAGTTGATTAACAAGTGAGTTTGTTCAATACTCCAGGCCCCCTCACTCAAATTCCTGGCTCCATCCCTGACCTCACCTCGCCAGGTTGATGCTTGGGTTGTGCGGCCTGGGTTGTGCTGCCTCAGTCATGCAGCTTGGGTCGCGCGACTTGGGTTATGCTGCTTGGGTCGCGCGGCCTGGGTCGCGCTGCCTGGGTCGCGCTGCGTGGGTTTGGCGCAGTGGTAGCGTGGTCTGGCTGGATCGGGCGACTCTGGGTTCTTTGGTTTCTGGTCTGATGAGAAGGTGGGGTGGGGTGGGGTGAATGGTTTGTAGTGTAAGGAGGTAAGGAGGCTGAATATGCAGGGTTAAAGGGTGGGCTTATAAATCGAGTTTTAGAGACTTGATTTCCAGGTGGTCACCGCGTGGAAAAAATGCCACATCAGACGTGATCAGATCATGGAAATCGAGTCTTTGAGACTCGATTTATAGGCCCTAAATCGAGTCTTTTAAACTCGAGATGTTAGTAAAAAATATAGTTTGAAAACAGTGCCTACTAATTATATTGTTTGGCAAACGGTGTTAATTTCCAATTTTGACCACCAAACGGAGGGAGGGAAGAGAAAAGAAAGAAAGAAAGAAAAAAGAAGTACCTCCAGGGAATAGCCCATCTCTGAAGAGCCACGCTAGGCGACCAATGATGAAAGCAACGATTCTGTGCATGATGGCGTGTTCGTGTCAGTGAGCGACTGAGTTAGAATTGTGATTTTCTTTCTCTGTCTCAATCTCTGAAACTCTCTCCCTCTCAAACTTTGAAACTCTCTCTCTCTCTCTGAAACTTTGAAAATGTATGAAACTCTCTCACTCCTCTGTTATTTATATACAAAAAGAGAGAAGAAAAAAAAAGGCGGGAAGCTGTAACTGAATGATAAAATCAAAACTGAATAAACTGTAACTAACAACTAACAGAATAAACTGTAACTGACCAGCCACACTATTGCACACTATCAGTATCCACACGTGTGAAGCCTACCCTTAGTTACTTAGAGTTATAATTACTGTGTATGACACTATGACTTACGAGTTGGTTTGGTTAGGATCAAAACAAAATTTAGGCAGATTGTAATTAGCTTTCTTTATATATCACGTGCAAATGTGGTGTGTCAGTAAAAAAAATATAGAAGTCAAACTAATTTACTGCCATGCTACTCCCCCGTAAAATAAATAGAAAATGTAAAATAGTAAAAATTCATTTTCGAAGTTTTACTGGAATTCATTTTAGTTCTATAATTTTGTTTTTAATCAATTGTAAGTTTTCTAAATTTTAAAATTATTCAATAGATTTTGTTTGTGTCCATTAGCACTGTTCCATTAAAATCACCAAAACCATGTCGTTTCAATGTTTTCTGAATTCACCGTTCTGTAAAACATTTTTTTTTAAATTTTAATTAACTGAAATGATGAACAGTGAACACACACAAAAAAAAAAGAAAAAAAAAAAAAAACCTATATCTCTTGTGTGTTCTAGGACTATGCCCTTTAATTCTTTCATGAAATTTAATTACATAAAAAATTGATATTATGAGGCTTCATTATGTTAAAGAGTATGCAAGATTGAGCTATTTTCTTTACACCTGTAACTATCCAATTTCATCTGACGGTTGTAATGACGGTTGGAGCAGGCCAAGGGACTTGGTGAGAAAGATTAGTGGAAATGACGGGAGTAGAGACACGTACCAACACACACACACACACATATATATATATATATATATATATACATACACACACATACATGTGCAATCCGAAGGTGTTTTTTTTATGTAAAAATTTTTTGTTTGAATGGTTTTTCCAAATTTTTTGTTGTTTGTAAATTTAGGCTCAGTTGACTATGGGTATTGTATTTATATGATTTTGTTATGAGTTTGCTGTGTTTGGGTTGTGGAATTGAAAAATTGAGACTCCACCTTGATTTTGGAAATTAATTTTTGAAGGTATTTGTGTTGCATTCAAATGTTTTATGAAAGCTTCCAATGTAGAAGTATTTGAGTAGTTTAAAAAGAGGCATGGACTGATAGTCTAATACTCCATTACGTTATTGTAGAGTAAATTGGTTAATAGTGATGATGTTTAAGCCAGCCATTTTCTCAATTTAGGCTCAACAACACTAAAAACGCTGCTGCCTTAAAGTAATGCTTTTTTAAAAATCACTGCAAGGCTTTAATATAAAGTATAGGAAATTGGTTTAGACTTCCTTCTGAAGTATTGCAAGTTCTTAAGGAATATACTTTTTCTTTCAACAATTTAGTTTCATTGTAATGATTGTCTCTAACTTTGCCAAGAGTTTCAGTTCATTGTTCATAAATAAATATTTTTTTCTGATTTTTATTGTTCAATCTAGTTCTCTAAAGTCTCCTTGTACGTAGTGTAAACTAGATGGTGACAGTAAAAATCCTAAAATCATGAAAATGCTGTTTTTGTAAATCTGTGATCACCTTGATTATTTAGGCTAGATTCTGATGGGTGCTTACTAATTTGGAACTTCATGATCTCTTGGTCATTGTTTGTTTGTTTGTATTGTATGTACAGTGAAGTAAACATTCATTCCTTAACAGGTCTTCATCTTGTGTGATATGGTGGTGTCAACTTATGAATAAAAAGTGTGGACTAGAGATTGAATAAAAAGTATAAGAGGCGAAGAGAAAGATCAATTTTTAAGACATAATATTAATATTTTTTCATTGTTTCGTGACAAATAATATGTGTCTTCTTTAATAGGAATCTTGTAGACGTGGGATTTATCTAAATAGGGATTTATATTACGGGTGCAAGCTATGGTAGGTTCTTCACTTGATCTTCTATAACTATTCAACATACTCAGCTTCTATAAAAATAAAAATAAAAATAAAAAGAAGAAGAAAAAAAAATTGGTTAGCATGTGCCTCGCACGTGCAGCCCAAAGGCCCAAAACTAGTATTAATAACTACATAAAAAGTTCAAAGAGTTTTATCTACAGTAAGTTTGGTTTGGTGAAGTTTTGTCTTTTATCGAGCATTAAGTTGAAATAGTTAGTTTGGATGAAAAATGAAAAACTTTAATATTAAGAAATGTTATGTTCACAATAAATCATAAATGACAAGTTATTACTAACTATTATTAATGGAAAAAATATATATTTTAGTGGTCGATTCAAATTAGAACTAACAAGAACTTACCATCTCAAAATTTGTTTTAAAAGTGCGGTAGAAATGTTGTAAATAAAGTATTTCCCCTTTTTTTTATTTTTTTTATTTTTATTTTTTATAGCAAATTCTCATTTTAGTATTGTATTACCTAAATAAGAAGAAACAGAGGTTACCAATTAAACCCGCATCACCTATATGAAAAGAGCGAATAGGTTCCTTTGGTAGTCAATTGGTGAGCCAAAACTCACCATTACAACCGGTCTCTCTTTCCCTTTATATTTATTTTAATATTTTATATGTACTGATTGGTTTGATACTTTGAGCTCTTTCTTTTCTTTTCTTTTTTCCTTTTTTTATTTATTTTTTTATAATAAATATTTATATGTGTTGAAACATTGTTTTGGTTTAGGAATAGTTACACTGTCACAGCAAATTATCACAATATTTTCATAATTGTTGAGTTGTTAGTTCTTTTTAGGTCAAAATAAAATAAAATAATAAAATATTTATTGTGAAAATGTTGTAACTAGTAACTACTAAGGTGTCAATTTCTTATAGGTCAAAATAAAATAATAAAATATCTTTCCGAAACTCATCACAACTGAAAATAAAGGATTGTGAAAATGTTGAACATTTTGTTTATGTTACAATATTATCACAAATATTATAAAATAATAAGATATTAGACTGATTGCAATCACAACTAAAAATAAAGATATTGTGAAACTGTTGTAATATTTTGTTGTATTCTTAAACTTCTTTTTTGGTTTAGTTAATTTGGGTGAGCCAAAATTCACCATTTCATACATAGTTTATAGGGCTTGCAATTATTATTATTTTTTTAAAGCACCACTTCAAGTGAAAATGTCGTTTCTCCCCTTTATACTTTGATAGTTCACAATTCTCCCCTAAACTTTAAAAGTAAGTAATTTTTCCTTTTATGTTTTAGAACAAGAAAATACCCCCATACTACAACTCTCTTAGTTAAATTCTAATGAAATTTTATGATTCCTAGAATATCCCATTATGCTATATCTAAAATACCCCACTAAATTTTAATATCTCAAAAATCTCATTCACGTATTTTTAGTCTTATATAGTAGTCATGCTTAAGAAGTTGAAATCGTGATATAGGGCTTTTTATTTGTTACTTAGAGAACACCAATTTACTAGATTTTAATATTCTAGCCGTATAATTTTATCTAACATAAACTCCAATTGCACATGCATTTTCTTATCTTGTTTATTATTATTATTATTATTATTTACTTTATTTATTTTCTTGCTTAAAAGAGTGTTTATCAAAAACTAAGTAAGCTAAATATAGTAGAGGCATATAAAATGTAGGGCGATGATATTCATCATTCTTAAAAGTTTTTAGTGAGTGAATATTGCCTTTAAAAAAAATAGGTTCTAAGAAAACTATCATAGAAAAATTGATATCTCATATGTTAAATAACTACTTTATATTTGTATATAATCAAAATTTTTATATGAATGAGATTAGCATTGTATGACATAAATCTTTTAGCATGTGATTTCATAATTCTTTAGATAGAAACTCTATCTTAATTTTTGCAATCAAGGGCAGCACGTGCCACCAAAACTAATAATTTTACAAATAACGACCTAGTACATAGGGCGAAAATTGGGAATTAACCCTGTTTGCCAAACAATATAGTTAGTAGGCACTGTTACAAAACTATATTTTTTACTAACATCTCGAGTTTAAAAGACTCGATTTAGGGCTTATAAATCGAGTCTCAAAGACTTGGTTTCCATGTTCTGATTACATCTGATTTGGCGTTTTTTCCACATGGCGTCCACCTGGAAATCGAGTCTCTAAGACTCGATTTATAAGCCGACCCTTTAAGCATCGATTTGTGTGTGACGTGGCGATTTGTATGTGACGTGGTTGATCCACGTGGAAGCCACCTGGAAACTGAGTCTCTAAGACTCGATTTCTAATAGGACTTTTTCAAAATTAAACGTCTTTCCACTCTAACGCCTCTCCACTCTGACTCACCCTCTCATTCTCACACAGACCAGAGCAGACTCTCACACCTCTCTCACTCACCGACCCACTCTCACACCTCTCTCAGTCACCCTTTCCACCCTCACACAGACACCCTGTCACGCTCGCGCCTCTCTCACTCTCACGCCTCTCTCACTCACCCTCTCCACTCTCAAGCACCCTCTCCACTCTTACTCAGTTCTCTCAGGTATGATTTTCTTTTTGTGTGATTTTTTCATATGGTTTTGTGGTTTTTGTTCCAAAATTATGATTGATTTGATTGTTGACTGTACTATTTTAGAACTTGTTTCGTGTGTTACTCTGTTTGGTTCCCAAGAAAATGCGAGGAAAATTTTCCATTTTGTGCTGAGATTGTAATCATTAATTATTCCCATGTTATTTAATTAACCCTACACACTCAAAACCGTATTAAAAAAAAAAAATTCAATTTACTTTTGTTCATTTGCTGTTATATTGATTATTAATGAACAAAACAAATGGAAGTATGGCCAAATGATGTTCAAATCTAATCTACCGAAGCAAAATATTGTTGTATACAATTGATGTTAATTTTTTTTATTTAATTTTTTACTTTGTTGTCCTTTTTAATTATAGGTGTATAGTGTCTGACTTGTATGAAATATTTTCATTGCTGGGGTGGTGAAGCCCTAGGTTAGTGTAGTAATAAAGCCTGCTGATGCTTTTGTATATATGGGGTCAAGAATCAGGAATTAGGATCAAGTGTAACTATTTGTCGATGTTACATGTCATCATTTAATTATGTTTCATTGGGTTAATTTTTTGAAAAATGAAAACCCTAGTAACTCTCTTTATTCCTAACTCGTGTGCCGGATTTCATATTAATCAGACATTGTTTACAATTCAATTCGTTAACATATATTATGAATATAATGTATGCAATAGAGCATACAGTAGGTCCTCTTAAGCAATGATCAGTCAGTACTTTTGGGAGTAATACTGTCTCCTCTCATATACTAGGCCTCACAAGCCAAATTCATGGTGCAGTCCATGATTCAAGTGAGAGAAGGGTGTGTTGCTCCAAGAGTTTTGAATAACTTTTGCCTCATTTTGCCATCAATTGTCTCTACTCCGATAACCATTGGATACAACACGGTTTTTTTGTTTTTTGAGAATCTTTCTTAGATTGTTTTTGTTTTTGTTTTCAATAATGTTTATTACATGCTAATTGGTTATCATTCTTGTGCAGTATGGCTGCTGCAAATGCTGGACAGATTGACCACGCGCAGCCTGAACCCATTGACAAGTCGATGTTGACGTTGCAGCCCAACCATTGGTTAGAAGCTATTTGGAATGGGCAGGTAAAACACAACATTAAAGATTTAACAAATGTACACGCATTTAATTCATACAATGTACATGCACTTGTTGTCATATATTAATCCATGGTTTTGTTCTGTGCAGGATCCAAGGTCCCTTACATGCTGTAGCCGTAGTGAAGAGTTCTCCAATCGAGAGCCAATGGTGGACGACCGAGTTGTTGACATCATTAAGGCACTTGGTTTGGAGGGACTCCTCAGGACCCCGGGTAGAGAGATTGACCATGGCCTGATAACGGCCTTAGTGGAGCGATGGCGGTCCGAGACTTACACCTTCCACATGCCACATGGTGAGGTCACCATCACATTGCAGGATGTGGAGGTTCTTCTCGGGCTTCCTGTTGATGGTGAGGCTATAACAGGGAGCACGTAGAAAGAATGGGAGAATGTGTGCTGGGATTTCCTTGGCTTTCGACCTATAAATGATGAGAGAAAGCAACTTAATGGCTAAAGGATTCTCATCAAATGGCTTTTGGAGCAAGTTGCCGATCCATTGCCGCCTAATGCTGAAAAGGATCAGCTGCATAAGTACGCACGATGCTACATCCTAGCGCTACTGGGAGACACAATCTTCATGGACAAATCCGGCGATAGGGTGCATCTAATGTGGGTGCAGCAATTGGAAGACCTTCGCAACCCATGAAGGTACAGTTAGGGAAGTGCTTGCCTTGCATGGTTGTACCGAGAGTTATGCAGGGCAAGCGATAAGAAAGCTAGTCAGATTGGTGGGTGCTTGCTGTTGGTCCAGTATTGGGCATGGGCCAGTTTCCCATATTTGTGCCCAACAGTTGAGCGTGGCCCGCCAGTGGGTGCTTATGGTCCTTCAGTGCAAGGTCCACTGTCCCTGAAGTGAGTCTCTACCTCATACACGTCATGTAACTTGAATTTATTTATTTATTTTAAAGGCTTCTAGGAATTATTTAAGTCAATATTAAACAATTTTAAACAGAGGTTCAATATATATGATTAGATTAATATACTTTAGTTTTGTGTTAAATTTCCTAAATTATATGATTAGGTTAATATATATGCTACTTATTCTTAATTTTTATTTTTGTATTATTTTATAAGTATCTAAAAGCTACTTAGTTAACCAAGCTTCAGTTTACTAGATTAACTATCTTATTAGAAAACGTACTCTAAATGCAGCATAACAAAGTATGTTTGTAATGATTAGTTGAAAAGTGAGTGGGTGGACTAAGGTTATAAATACTTTATTTAAAATTATTGTGTACATTAACCAAGCTCTACCAATAACATATTAGAGAGTCTATATGCAAATTGTTTCCTACAACTTCATTACATTAACTTGACCATCCATAGATTGATTACATTATAGTTTTAATCATATGATTTTCTCAGCGGGAAAGTTGTACAAAGTTAATGATCCCTTGTTCTTGATTGTAGGTGGTTGTGGGTCCCAAACAAGAAAAACAGGCCCGCCCACATCTTCCTGAAAAGGTATCACGAGCAAATAGCTTCAATGTTGCCAGGCCACGTATGAAAATGCCTTGTTTAACATGTTTAGGAACAAGATATACATTTGGTGAACTTTGAAATATAAACATTGTTGCCTAATGTGTTGCGTACTTGTTTTTTAGCTATTGTAGGTGGTGTGGTAGCCGTATGAAGCTGAATTAGAGGACTTTCCACTGTGGTGCGTTGTAGGGAGGGCCATGCGGTGCCACTTGTATGTTTCCACCTAGTAGAGAAACATACACTGGATCGTGTCGTTCGTCAATTTGGGATGATCCAAGAAATTCCCCATGATTTTGACACTGATACAGTGCTTCATGCCATTGATTTAAGGGGGAAGGTTGGTGTTGATTGGATGCGGAAACATGTTTGGCATATCAGGGAGTGGGGTAATCGTCTTCAACGGCATTGCGAAGCAGTGCTTGGTGATATGCCTCCACAGCATGAGTACTTCGACTGGTTCACAAGGGTAACTCGGAGGTTCATCGATCTCCCCGGTGCTAAATTGATTCTAATGGTAACTTCTCCATGTCTTCTACATCTTACCGTACTTCTTAGCATGAAACCACTGTTTAGAGAACATGATATATGTGGTCCAATGTCTTCTTAGCATCAAACCTCCCTTTTAAAGCTGTTGTCTGCTTAAGATTCCTTATAGAGAACTTTGTTGATTTACCTTATAGAGAACTTTGTTGATTTAAAAATCTAATTTAAGATTCTCTAAGGTCATATTTCCTATTTCAGCCTTTAGAGTTATGGTATACATTCTTCTTTCCATTTTTATTATTTTTAATTTTCTGTTCATTTGAATTTTTAGTTAGCATTTTTGTCTACTCTATCAGCTAGCTACATCTTTAATAGAAAAGATAATTTAAATTTAGTCAAAGGTAACACTTGGTCTCCCTATAATTTGCAATTATTACTAGCAGAACCAATTTAGAACCAACATTTATTTTATTATCGATTGGCATTGTTGATTTGGTATTGCATTACTAATATACTTGGTTGTTCCATGTGCAAATTGAAGGATACATCCGTTTGTTAAGGCGTCACCCAGTGGGCACGGAGGACCACAAGGACATTATTGATGTGCTAAAGGCAGTGCAGGAGATTGGCCGTGTGCAACCTCCTATCCCTGAGGCCCCGAATGATGAGGCAGCTACTCCTGCGGCAGCGGCTACTCAGAGGCCAAACACTACTGAGAGCCCAAGCACGAGCACAGCTCCTACCGGACATCGCTCTCGTCCGCCTGTTGCTACCCCTCGGGTTGTCCCTACCCCCGATCCCTCTCCATCCAGACCACATCCATCCCCTAGCCCCACCATCCCTTCACCCACCCCACATCCATCCCCTAGCCCCACTATCCCTCCACCCACCCCACATCCATGTCCTGGGTCTGACATCCATCCACCCACCCCACGATCATTTCCTGAGTTGTCACCCATTCCATCCTTTGACCTGGGTATTGATCCAACCCCTCCTGACATGCAACAGGAGCCACCCTCCCACAGTACATCAACTGGCCCTTCTTTGGGCATCGACCCACCCCATGTTCAGGCTGAGCAGGTTGTTGGGTTACTTGCAGTGCCAGAAGATCGGCCGAAATGCATTTCAAAGGCACCTCCTTGTGGGACAGGGGGCATAAACATGGATACAAAGTTGGGCCCGAGGCATTTGACGAAGGACATGCAAGACCTCCTCCTCATTATACGAGACATCGTAAGGTTCAAAAAAGGTAACTCAAATGATGCCTTATTCCTTTGTAAGAGTGAAGTGAAGTGGGACCAAATATAGATTGAGTCACATTTTTTAAGACTGATTTTCAGCCCATTGTTAAGGAACATACTAGATTACGTGAGCAGATAAAAAGAAAGCATGATTAGTTATACAATTTATGCAGATTTTTGAATGGTGTAGAAACCCCACATGCTAATGTTAAATCTTCTGTACTTGAAAATTTATGATTTTTTTCTCAACTTATTTGTTACTGGTATTCTTATTAACATTTTTACAATTTTTTTCGTTGTTAGATTTTCTCAAGCTCTCTGATGGCTTTGGCAAGAACAAAT
>JARYZH020002609.1:0-14745 GCA_030021035.2 Notholithocarpus densiflorus
AGTCATATATTGGCCTCTTCATGATAGGAGAAATTTCCACTATTTCCGTGATAATTTTTAAAAAAAACAGGCGTAAATGCACTTTTAGTTCCTACATTTTGGCTTTTTTCCATTTTAGTCCCTACATTTTAATTTTACCACTTTTAGTCACTTAATCAATTAACGCGTGTTATTTTCGTCCTTTCCGTCAGTCAACCGACGGAAATAGCTGACGTGGTAGCCAGAGCAATTAAAATATTATAAAAAATGCCACATCACCATGACACATCAGCATATAAATTTAAAAAATTAATTTATTAATTTTAACTAAATAAATAATTAAAAACATAATTAAAAACAATAAAATCAAACCCAAACCGAGAAAATCAAACCTAAGAACACGAATTCAGAATTAAAAACAATAAAATCAAATGCCTATGAACACAAGAACACAAACCCAGAAAATCAAACCCAAGAACATGAATTCAAAATTAAACCCATTGAATCAACTTCCTTTCCCACTTAAAATCAAATCAATAATGCAATAAAATTTGAGAAGAGAACAAAGACCAATGCTGAAAGACCCAAGCTGAAAATCCATCAGTTTTTCTCATTCTTCCCCAAAGATTCATAGCCAAAATCATAAAATCAAAGAAAACCCAAAAATCTCAAACACTCAAAAATCCAAAAACTCAAACAAAACCCAGTTTATTTCAAACAATCAACAACAAAATCAACCAACCTGGCCAACTCGACTCATTGAATCAAACAAACACACAAACCCAGAAAAACCCAGCCAAACTCAGCTCATTGAATCAAACTCGGCTCATTGATTTCTTTTTTTTTTTTTCTGGTTTCATTTTTTAGGTTTAGGTATTTGATTTTCTGGGTTTGGGTATTCGTTCTGGGTTTCTTATACTCGGCTTCAGATCTAGCCAGCGCTTCTTTCGACCGAGCTTGAAAATTGCCGGCATCGGATTCTTCTTCGTTTTGGTGGGTTCGGAGCACGGTCTCTAAGGATGAGAGTTGAGCTATCTCACTCGATGGCGAAGCTTGAAAGCAACGGCAGAGCTTGAAGATGACAGCGATAGTGGCAGAACTTGAAGGCCATGGTAGTGATGGCAGTGCTTGAATGCGACGGTGGCGATGGTAGATCTTGAAGGCGATGATGGCGATGACAGAGTTTGAAAACGACCTTTTACTCGCCTGGGTTTGTTGTTGTCGGTTGTGGCTTTTGCTCACTAGGGTTCACTTGTCGTGGGTTGTGGCTTTTGATCGCCGGAGTTTGCCGCCGTGAGTTGAATCGGTTTTGAGGCTTGGGTTTGAATGGGTTGTGGGTCTGAATAGGTTGTGCTTCTTAGGTTGGTTTTGAAGTTTCGATGGTGTGTGGTGTTGTTTCGGTGGTGGGTATAAATTTCGGTGGTTGTGGGTTGCTGTTGGTGGGTATAAATTTCATGTTCTTGGGTTTGATTTTCTGGGTTTGGGTTTGGTTTTATTGTTTTTAATTATGTTTTTATTTTTTTTATTTAGTTAAAATTAATAAATTAATTTTTTAAATTTATATGCTGATGTGTCATGGTGATGTGGCATTTTTTTATAATATTTTAATTGCTCCGGCTGCCACCTCAGCTATTTCCATCGGTTGACTGACAGAAAGGACGAAAATAACACGTGTTAATTGATTTAGGGACTAAAAGTGATAAAATTAAAATGTAGGGACTAAAATGGAAAAAAGCCAAAATGTAGGGACTAAAAGTGCATTTACGCCTAAAAAATATTTCTCATGAGCATAACAAAGAATATGGATCGATACATTAGTATTTCAAGCTATAAGCTTTTCCAAGAACCCATATAGTAATGGAATGCCATTAATTGCATAAGTTGAACATTACATAATTGTGAACATTTTTATATTACATTACATCACAAACCCTTCTTTTGGCAGCCTCTACATTGAAGCTTTCTTGAAGTTCACTTGAAGAAATACCAAGGATTTTGCATCATTCAGTTTTCATTGTTGGCATAAATATAAATAGAAAACCGTGACCATATGTGTTCCATAAAAAATGGATTTGAAATAAGCTAGGATGCATAGTGTCCATACTAAAACCCAATATTATGAACAAATTTCAAATAACAATAGAACAAAACTCTACAAGATACATCTATTGTAAAAGTAAACATGTAAGAAGTACAAAGTACAAGCTTAATTTGAGCATCTGCAAATAAGAATATTTGCAACTGGAGAAAGCTCTGGTATCCAATTTTTCACAGAAAGAACTTTGTTTGTCAAGAAACCGTCTGAATGATCCTTCTCTTGCTAGACCTTCAAGCATAGTTCTGGTTTTACTTGCCACAGCGATCTCCAATTTCCCCCTAACTATCTTATCTTTGGACAGAATTCCACCAATCAATTACCTGTCACAATCCTTGCATTCAATTAGAAAACCTCAATTTCACCAATACCACTGTCAAAGTGAGCTAAATTTGATGAAATGCATGCAGATGGCCTTTTTATTTTAAGTGCAAATATCAAATTTGTCCAACATGATACTTGCATAATATAAGCAAGAACCGACAAAGATTACTCACTTAACACATTTTTATTAAAAAAAACCAAGAAGGAGATTTCTCCATAGAATTGTCAATCTCTGCTACTGCTTGAAAATTCATTATAGTTTTATCACTCAATACAATTTGAGTTGAAACCCCAGCAACAACATTTTAATACACCACTTAAACTACCTGCAATTCTATATAAGACACAAGAATACTCACTACAATTACTTATTTGTTGCAAATCCCCAAGTAGCAATTCTTTGTAATGAAACTTATAATCCCTTCACGTACCAAAAGCACATGATGGATTTTCCCATGTTGGAAAAATGCCATTTCTGGTTTCTACTCAAAAATCAACACACAAAGGGCCAAACTTTCACAGACCAACAAATTCAATGACTGTTGAAAGATGAAACTATTGAAATATTTCATCAATAGAAAGATGAAGCAAACCATAAACCAATAGGATCATAGCATCAAATATTGTCCATTGTAAAATTTTTGACAGGCGAACAGACTCAAGGGCTGTTGAAATTATCATTTTCTTCTTCTCTGGAAATCAAACTAACAGAATCACTTCACCTGAACCACTAAGAAGAAGAAAATTTGACAAAAGAATCACCTCACCTGATATGTATACGGTAATTTCTAGTCCGTTTGGATTGAGGGGGAGAGAAGGGGAGTAGAGTAGATTCAGCTCAAAATTAGCTTATTTTTAGCCAACTCTACTCTACTCTCCTCTACTCCCCCTCCTTCCCCCCTCCATCCAAATGGGCCCTTCAAGTCTCAAATTTAATGTTTGTTTCATTTTTAATTTCCATTAACTTCTATGAAACAAGCACACAAAAACCCCAACCCAAAAATTAAATCAAACCAATAAATTCCAACTGAAAAACAGAGAGTACTTGAAAATTTGAAATAACAATACTTGCATTGGAAAGAAAGAAAGAAAAAATACCAGGGGCAAAAGGTTGTGACAGTGGTGGGACCACGAGGGCAAGTAGGACAAGGACGGCGAGACAACAGCCAAATAAAGAACTCAATGCCATGCCGTGGAGGCTTTAATTCTACCATTTCTCTCTCTCTCTCTCTCTCTCTCCCTTTTTTGCCGCCCGTCAGACCTAGGTTGTTCTTCTTTCTCCGTTGTTTTTTTAATTTATTTTTTATGGTAAGATCCATTGGGTTTCAATTTCATGGGATGAGTTTATATTTTAAAGTTACACATGACTATTCCATTATCACATTAACAGGAGACTAGCAGAAATATTAATTTGACAGTTGTGTAAAGTTTAAGGAGTAAATTGGCCAATATAAAAGTTAAGGGGGGGTGTCTTGGCCACTAGTCTAAAGTTCAGAGGGTGTATGGGCATTTTTCCCAAAAAATAAAGATGTAGTTAATGAAAAAGATCTCGTGGGGGGTATTGATTCCCGGGGATTTGGATCCTCTCCATTTCTATTTGAAATGGAGAGTGTCCATTTTATGGATATGATTCGTTTGAAATAAATCCAAGGTTAGAAGCATGCCACGTCAATTAAAATCCAACTTACTTAACTCAGCAAGTTCAACTGGGGTTAGCTGTAAAGGTTAAAATACTGTGTTGCTACTTGCTACCACTTTACTTAAAAATAAAAATATAGCCGCGTTTTTTAAATGTATAGAAGAAGAAAAAGATAGAAATTCAGCACTTAGAATTGACACCAGAATTTAGCTCGTAGGCTTGTTCCCAGACAAGTTTGGTAGTGAGCAAAAATACTTGGCTACAACTTATTTTGGATTCCATACTTTTCTACAAACAACTCCCGATCCATAATAGGAGGGAGATCATCATTTAGATAAGTAAACTTCTTACTATCAAAAGAAAAACCTCAACAATTTGGGCCCATTGCACTAATAACTCCCCTTAAGACGAATCAAAGTAATGGAGAGCATATGAAAGGGGAATAAGAAATTGGGCTGTATACCTTCCTTGGATTCCAATAAGCACCCAATTAAGACAAAGAAAGTAAACAAGTGAAAAAGACGCATCACCTGTGAGCAACACTAAAAATAAATAGCAACCAAAACAATGGCTGACACTCAGTCCACAAATTCCTAAAAGGCAATCATCCACACTCCTCACAACAACCCAGAAATTAGATAGGCAACAAAGCAGTTCCAAACCAACATATCTGATGCAGCCATGATTTTTACTTTAATTGAATTTCAAACACAGATCCTTAGAAGAATTTTGAAGTAGTAACAAATTAATATTCAACGACTACATCAAACTCTTAAAAAAAAAGAGTAACTTTATAACTAAAACATACCCTGAATTGAGCAATAATTAAGAAACTCAACTCACATAAAACAAAACCCAAATGAAAATGGACAGCCCAAAAAAAAATCAATTATACAGACATGAAACAGAGAGTTAACAATTAACTTCCCTTCCAAATTCAACCAATAATTTTAACAATTAATTATTAATAAATATAATAGACCTAATATGCTTTATCTAACCCATCTATATAATCCCAAATTATGCATATCCAGAAGCTAGCCCCTAACCAAATCTGTTCAAAAGGTGATAAAAAGCTTCCAAAATTGAAAGCTTCAATAAATTAACTGCTGAATTTAAGTTGAAACTGGTATAAAGCGAAAGGCAAATAAGAATCAAATTTGAAGAATTGAAAAACGAAGGAGAACCCAAACCTGTTCAATAGGAAATCAAGAGCTTTATAAATTGGTTCCCCCACTTTGATCACAGCCTTTTTTAAGCTGAAACTTGTAGAAAACAAAAGGTTAAGAAAATCAATAATTAAACAAAAAATTGATCCAATCATCTTGTCGAGAGATAAAACCAAGAACCCAAACCTCTTCAATACGCCATGAAAAGCTTTCGAAATAAAAGCTTTCAATTCGATCGTTGAGCTTACAACTTCATCTGAGTGGACGTTGTTTAAGAATGAAAAACGAATATCAATTATTAAACAAAAAAAAAAGAATCCATTTCTCTTCCTCCTCTTTCCCCTCCAATTTCCCAGCAAACAAACAGACC
This sequence comes from Notholithocarpus densiflorus, assembly GCA_030021035.2. Lineage (NCBI taxonomy): Eukaryota > Viridiplantae > Streptophyta > Magnoliopsida > Fagales > Fagaceae > Notholithocarpus > Notholithocarpus densiflorus. The sequence goes on from JARYZH020002609.1 coordinate 5,577, forward strand.
CAAATGCAGAAAAAAATAAAAATAAAAAACCAGCACAAACCCTAACTCAGAAAATTTAAGGCTAAGCTCAGAAATCATGTACCTTTATTGGTGGATCTGGAGGCGCCGATACTTCACATGGACCGTCCGATCTGATAATCTGAATGAATGTGATTATTATATATCAATGAATGTGATATTTTTAGTGATAAAAAGAAAATGAGAACTGAGAAATTGTACCTGTGGTTTGGACGGTGGAGATTTGATGGTGGCGGAAAGGGACGTTGGGATCGGAGGACGGAGTTTTCTCGGCATTGAAGAAGAGAAAGCCTGTGAGAAACGAAAAAATGGAGAAATTTAGCAAGTGATACACAAAAACTGAGTTTAAACTTACCTGTGGGGAGTGAGAGTGACAGATGTGCGATGGGTGAGGGCTTGAGATCGAAGAGATGGAGGGTGAGGGCTTGAGAGTGACAGATGGAGGGTGAGGGTTAAGATCGGAGATGGAGGGTGAGGGCTTGAGAGATGAAGGCTTGGAGGGTGAGGCCTAAGCTTGAGAGATGGAGGCTGATGATGTGCAAAGGGAAAGGGCTTGTCCATTTTGGAGAGCTATTTATACAAAGCCTAAAGCCACATTTTTAACTTACGGCTATAGGCAAAACCTAAAGCCACGTTTAAGAAACGTAACCCCATCCCAAACTAAAGCTGCGTTTTACACACGCGGCTTCAGACTAAATTTAAAGCCACGTCTATAAAACGTGGCTTTAGGCAAGCTAGAGCCGCGTTTTTTAAACGCGGCCATAGTTAATATTAAAAAAAAAAATGAAATACGCAGGTCCTATAACCGCGTGTTTTAAACGCAGCTATAGCTCCACCCCCAAAAATGCGGCTATAGCTCAAGAAAACGCGGCTTTAGACGCGTTCTATGGCCGCATGTTTAAAGTGCGGCCTTTGTTGTTTCTTTAAGCCACGTTTTTTAAAAACGGGGCTTTAGCCCGTCTTAGGCCACGTTTTTGCAAACGCGGCTTAAAAAAACGCGGCCTAAGACCCGCGTGTTTTGTAGTGCAAGTTGATGTTTAGGCCAATACACTTTGAACATCACATGAAGTAAATTGGATGGTATTTCTCCCTAGTCTTTTTAATCTTTCTTTAACTGTAGTTTTTTTAGAGCATTTTGAGGTCTTATAGCTCCAATTGAATGTCAAGGTTACAACTTGTAACACATTCGATTCCATACATCTGTTTGAGAAAAATTGAAAAATCATATACAATCATACAACTAAATGTGAAAGCCATTATAACCTGTAATAAGTCATTAGAAAAATACAAAGAGAGAAATACAAAAAAGTCATTAAATTTTCCTTTTTTTCTTTTCATCAGGCCTGACATTTTGATCCACCAAAAAAGAAGTGCCCAGTGAATCTTTTTTTTTTTTTTTGATGGTGTGCCCAATGAATCTAAGAAACCTACATGCAAAGTAAGTAATTCAAATTCAACATTTGAAATCCAAATTCATATCCAAATAATCAAACCATGCCTAAATACAAAATTATTCCATATTTGGGCCGAAAATCAAACAAACTCAGTCATAAATCACCTACCTAAATAAAAAATCAAAGTAAATTTAGGGAAAGATCCACAAGCTCATCTTCCAAACCAGACCCCATCGGGTCACCACCAAGGATCACTGCCAACGCCACTAGCCCCAGCAACCACATAACCACCAGACCTATGTCTACCTTGCAACTGCAACCCCATCAAATCTGGTTTGTGTTCTCAGCGTCCATCTCTATTATGCATTTTTCTTTTTCAATAAAGTTAACACAAAGTAAAACAATAATATTAACCCCGGTTGAAGTTAAAGAGTTAAGTCATTTGAATTTTAATTGATGCGGCACACTTTAGGCCTTCAATTTATTTCAAGAGAATCCTATCCATAAAATGGACACCCTCCATTTCAAATAGAAATGGAGAGGATCCAGATCCGATATTTCCGGATCTGGATCCCTTGACTTCAGGTTGTTTGGAAATTTAGACCCTGCTTGATAGATTTAACAAATTTTAAATCCAAGTTATTAATTAGATTGATTATAAATATCAATATCATGCACAGCGAAAAATTAAATAAGATAAGATATGATGACCCAGGAAAACTAATAAAACAAACTAGTTTCACAGTAAAAAACCTGGGGGAAAACCTTCTCGAAAAGCAATTCACTATAGTAAAGAGAAGTTTTAGATCTAGTACAAAACCTTTGCCCCTGGACTCTACAATCTCATAGATGAACTTACAACAGAAACCTTCTACTGCTTCAGAACCTTTGAACTTTTCAATATATGAACGCCACCCTTTTAATGCACGGCTCTCAATACGTGACTAATTCACCAACTTGAAGAAAATGTTGGCTGCAAAGTTCTTCACTTCATTAACAATGAAGATCAAAAAGCATTTGGTTACAAAACCCTAAGGCGCAAAGACGCAGTAGCTTTTTTCAAAGAGAATAAGGCATTGGTCACCTTTTGCATGTGTTCTCTTATGTGACGGCCTCTAAAATAAGCCTTATATATATCTAGAGTTGTGAGAAAAGAAACCCTACACAAATATGTCAGCATGGGCCAAAAATCAGATCTGAAAATTCTGATTTCGTAATTCTCGATAGATACCTCGATAAATAACTATCTGTCGAGAGCTGTTCAGCTTTAATGAATCAGCACTTCTTCACTTGTTTCTTGGACAGACTTGCATGGTTTTAACACTTGAACTTGAAACCTTGTTCCTTGAAGCATTAAACATATCCTAGATCTACCCAATTACAAGTAAAGTGTGTTTTGTCAAAGGATTAGCCAATTCTATAATGACATATGTTCCTAACATGAATCACATATGTCCTAACACAAGTCATAATTACATGGAGAGCGTGGACATGCATGGCATGGTGGACGTGGTTTTGGAGAAAGGTGGTAATAGAAATACAAATGTCCAAAGTCACATGAGCCACCACCTTACTCCTAGTACGAAGCAACCTACTTGGACGAGAATAGTTAGACCGCAGTCCTATGACGGGATGGATGCTTTAGGCGGGCAAATACATCATGTGGGCCATAAAAGGGAGTTTGCAGATAGTGGAGTGACACGAAAAGGAAAAGGATGGGAAATGGACCAAAACTGGAGTGTCTAACGCTCAACCAGAGATTTCAACGGTGAAGGCTGCTATGCAGTCCCGCCAAGCACAATGATTATTATAAGCTAGAACTGCCGGGGGCTTGGGAACCAACATGCAGTGGAGGTACTCACTAATATGGTGAGATGTAAAGGACCCACCATTTTGTTTCTTATGGAAACAAAGCGGTCTATTACAAAAATGTGTAAACTTTGTCATGAACTGGACTTCCAATCAGTCTTAGCTGTTCTGAGCGATGGTCAGAGTGAAGGTTTGGGTTTGTTTTGGAAGGCGAATTGCAATCTTCACGTTCAAACTTTCTCTCCTAACCACATTGATGCACATATCATATCCGACAACCAACCACCTTGGCGAATAACTGGCTTCTATGGGAGACTAGAGGGGCACTGAAAACACAAAACATGGAGCTTACTTCGACACTTGCATGCTAGGGCTTCTATGCCATGGGTTTTCCTAGGTGACTTCAACGAAATCCTTCAATCGGGTGAGAAGCAAGGTGGTAACAAAATCCCTTGGCCCTAATGCTAGCTTTTAAAGAGACCCTCTTGCATTGTGGACTTGAAGACCTAGGATACCAAGGGTACCCTTTCACTTGGCGTAATGGCCGACCAGGAGATGCCTTCATTGAAGTAAGATTGGATAGGGCGTGTGCAAGCACGAAATGGCAAGGCCAATTCCCATTGGCCAAAGTCCTTCATCTACAAGTGTCTTACTCTAATCATGACCCTATTCTTTTGAACACTCATTTCTATGCTTAGCAGGGGCGGACCAGGCGTAAACGCCTCTACCAATTCGAAGAACGCTGGGTGGCACACCGAAGCTGTGAAGATGTGATCAGGGAAGCATGGACCTATCACCCACCCAACGGGAGTCCAATGTTCAGACTCTTGAGAAGATTAAGTGGTGCCGTATGAAGTTCGTGGCGTGGAGCCAAGAGGTGTTTGGCAACACTAAAACACGGTTGGAGAAGAAACAAGCTGCACTCAAGGATCTAACCAACCTAGGGTACGATGACAACCTAGTACAGATCAACACACTGATGGGGGAGATAAATGGCTTGCTCCACCAGGAAGAGGTGTTTTGGAGACAGAGATCCCAAGCTATTTGGTTCCCTGCAGGTGACAAAAACACCATGTTTCTCCATAAACGAGCAAGCCAACGTGTAGACACTCAATTTTGCACCCATGATTTAATCAAGGAGAATGACTCGAATGACCAACCATGTACCCCAAAAATCATAATTGCATCACATGCATCAATTTGTTCTTGCATTACATACATCATTTTGTCTTTGCATTACATGCATCACGTCATTCATTACATATCATGAAAATGATCTTGAGATTCTAACGATCGTAACGGTATTTCCGGTTTTCAAATCGAACCATCAGATCAAAAGATATCGCATGATCAAATTTGCATGGTCCATATGCATTGTGTCTAGGAAGAGTCGACCACACACGATTAATTTAAATTAATTCTGATTGGTCAAACAAATAAAATTAATTAAATAATTTTGTGATTGGTTGATAATTAGTGTTTAAGATAGAGATGCATGCATAGGAATAAAAGGGATGATTGGATAACAATAAGATTGTGGATAATCTGAACTTTATCAGGATTTATTTTAAGGGTTTTATCCACATTGTTCTTAAAAAGCCTGAATTATCTAGAAAAGAGATTAAAAAAATCATGGATGGAGGATGAAAACACGTCTAGATACAAGGATCGGCCAAAAAACCCTAGAAGAGGAGTCTAAATGGCACCCAAACACGAAAGAGTGTTCGGAGTCCCAAGGGCAATTCAACACTTTTGGAGTGCCGAACGGCACTCTAAAAGGGCCGAATTTTCTCCTTGTGGGCTTTGGCCCAACGGCCTTCGGGTGATGATAAGGCACACCCTTTTCGACCTTTTCTTAAAAGAATGGGTCTAGATTCAAACCCTAATCGTCTGTACCTATTTTTTAGAGTCCTCTGACCTCTATAAATAGAGGCTGAACCTCATAATTCAGCACCTTTTTGCTACACTCTGAGAGGCATACGTTTTAGGCTCTCAAATCATCCATATTTTCTGATCCCTTCTTTGAGTGTTGCTGTTTAAATTAGGATTTTTAGGTTTCAAAGAGAATTGAAGAAATTTCTTTGAACCCTAAAACATCCTTTCAAGAACAAAGTGTGCTCATGCAAGAGGTTGTTCTCTAACCCTTTTGCTTTTATGCTTTTCTTTATCATGATGATGCATGTTTAATTGTTTTAGATATTCATATTTTACCATGATCAATTTAATTCATGAAAATATGTTCTTGATTTCTTTATTGTTGATATAATCTGTTTCTTAATTTTAAAGATCTGTGTGTAGTCAACCCTTTTTTTTTTCTTAAAATAAAACGGATCTGCATCTTTCTTAGATGCAGATCTGAATTTTTCTTAAAATAAAACGGATCTGCATCTTTCTTAGATGTAGATCTGAATTTTTCTTCAAAATAAAAAGGAATCCGCATATTCCTTAGATGCAAATTTAAATTTTTTTCAAATCAAAACTAATTTGTATCTTTCTCAAGATACAATTCTGAATTTTTAATATATGCAGATCTTTAAAATAAAGGAAAAGATAAAACCTTATTATGTTTGTGTTTGTTGCATAAATTTAAATTATGAGTGAAACTCTCTTCTTAAAAAATCTTTTTCATTCTTATACAACATAAAAACAGATCTGATTTTTTTTTTTTTTTTTTTTTTGGTTATAAAAAAATATCATATTTTATCATCACAAAATTGATCCGAATTTTCATCTCCAAAAACCGCTTTTTTTTATATACTACAAACAGATCTGATATTTTTCAAATAAAAATCCTTTTTTTTTTTTCACCAACTAAAACAAATCTGATTCTTTTCAAAAGAAGAGACTTCATTCATAAATAAATTTGGGATTTTATGTTTATCTTTCACATGTTCAACATATCATTCATGTCATGTATAAAATGGTACATTGGTCACAAGAGTCTAGAAGACCAGACTCTGTCTGGGCGGAATGGGTGCCTAACACCTTCCCATTCCGTAACCTAGCCTTCGGATTTAGGTCTTTGGCTAAGTAGATCTAGTCTTGTCTTGTCTTTATTTATTTTGGGTAGATTGTAACTAGGACAAAAAGCCATGTATATTTGGTAGATTGAAACTAGGACCCAAAGCCATGTAAAGTTCAAATTTTCAAATTTGTATTTTTTTTTTTTTTATTCAATCAATGAAACGAAGCAATTCAGTCATGTATTTTGTATTTAGTTTTTCTTATTTTTTGTACAAAAAAAAAAAAGTGGCGACTCCACACCACTTACCCAAAAAGAGAGGTGCCCTAAAAAGCACTCCAAAAATCTCTCTTTTGAGAGGCAATTTCCCGATCTCTCACACAATGATGACGAAAAAACCATATTGATGGGTTGATGGATGGGGATGGGTTTTGGAGAACAGATGAGCAGACGGTGGGTGCGATAGCGGAGGACTACTTCAAGACCATTTTTGCTACGTCCCACCCAAGTAATGTGGATGAGGTCCTAGGTGGTGGATTGTGTAGTGACAGAGGAAATGAACCGGTCTCTAAACCGGCCTTCTGTGGGCAAGGAGGTGAAGCAAGCATTATTCCAAATGCACCCATCGAAGTCATTGAGTCTAGATGGTATGTGCTCTTCTTTTTTTAGAAATACTGGCACTTAGTAGGCAGAGAGGTAACAGAGGTAGTGCTATCTACCTTAAACTCCGGGCATGTCCTCACCAAGATGAACTTTACCCATATCTTGCTCATACCCAAATGAAAGGACCCTCAGGCTATGTCGGACTATTGCCCTATCAGTCTAAGTAACATGGTAAGTAGGATAGTATCTAAGGTTTTGGCCAATAGAGTGAAACCTATTTTACCGAATATTATCTCAAACACCCAAAGCGCTTTTGTTCCAGATAGATTAATCACTGACAATACTGCGATAGCGTACAAGATGTTACATAGACTGTGGAATAGAAGGCAAGGTAAGATTGATCACATGGCGGTTAAGTTGGATATTAGTAAAGTGTATGACCGTGTGGAGTGGGAGTTTTTATGGAAAATAATGTTAAAGATGGGTCTCTCAGACAGGTGGGTGAACCTAGCTATGCAATGTGTTTCATCGGCAAGCTACTCGGTATTGATTAATGGAGAACCTCGGAGTTTCATCTCCCCATTCTGCAGCATAAAGCAGGGTGATCCCTTGTCACCATACCTTTTCCTGTTTTGTGTAGAAGGCCTGTCTGCGTTACTTCAAAAAGCTATTGAGGTGCAGCATCTTCAGGGAATTCAGTCCTATCGAAATAGTGTTAGGATTTCACATCTGCTCTTCGCCGACGACAGTTTACTATTCTGTCCTGCCACTTCATCTAAGTGCACTCGTCTTCTCAACATACTGGGTTTGTATGAACAAGGCTCGGGCCAAGCAATAAACCGGCAAAAAACAGTTTTGTTTTTCAGTCCAAACACTAAGCAAGTAGTAAGGGAGGATATTCAACGTATGCTTAATGCCCAGGTTGTGTCAGAGTTCGAAAAATATTTGGGCTTGCCGATGGTAGAGGGCAAAAACAAAATGAGAACCTTCAAAGATCTTCGGGAGAGAATAGCTAAGCACGGCACTAGTTGGAAGGAGAAGTTTATTTCGAAAGCAGGGAGGGAGGTTTTGATTAAAATCGTAGCACAGGCCATACTGACTTACTTAATGAGTTTGTTCTAGTTGCCGAAAGCTCTTTGCAGTGATATTAACTCCATCATAGCTAAATATTGGTGGGGACAAACGAGTAATGAGAAAAAAAATACACTGGATAAATTGGAAGAGATTGTGTGATCCAAAGAAAACTGGAGGAATGGGCTTTCGTAATATTCATGCATTCAACTTGGCGATGCTAGCGAAGCAAGCATGGAGGCTACTTAACCATCAAAGCTCACTGTTCTTCAGAGTTTATAAAGCTAGATACTTTCCTGAGCTATGAAGCACGGGTGCATTTCGAGACTCGGGTGCGGGTGCGGGTACGGGTGCGGGACTCGGCAATTTTTGAAAAAGTAGGGTGCGAGTGCGGCAGGACTCGGCGATTAAAAAATTATTAAAAATATTTTTATTTATATTTTCTATATATTTTTACTATTAAAATATTTTTTAAAAACACATTACAATGCCTTGATTCACAAAACAAAGAAAGAAGAAGGCAAGAAACACATTACTATGCCTCTGAGGTGAGAATTTCGGCTTTTCCGGCTAGTTTCAAGGCCGATTTCGGCCTGTTTCGGCCGTTTCCGACCTGTTTCGGCCGTTTCGGTCGCCGGCCGATACGACCCGATATGGCCGATACGGCCCGATTCTGGCCGAATCAGCCCGGTTCGGCGCGAATCGAAGCCGATTCGGCGCGAATCTAGCCGCGTCGGCGCGAATCCGAGAAGAAAAAAAAAAAAAAAAAAAAAAAAAACTCAGACGCGGCACCGACGCGCGGGCAACCGCGTCGGACGCAGCGTCCCGCGTCGGGCCGCGTCAAACTCGGGTGCGGCACCCTCCCAGCCGCGTCCGTGCTTTCTAGTTCCTGAGTGCTCCTAAAATTTTGGTTTAGGGAGTAGCCCGTCGTATGTATGGAGAAGTCTGCTGAAAGCTAGGGAAGTCATTTTGGTAGGAGCTAAATGGAAAGTGGGTAGTGAACCACAATAGAGATCATGGGCCATCAATGGCTGCCGCGACCACCATGTTTCCGTAGAGAGGGACTTGGACCACTGAAAGTGAGGGAACTGGTGGATGAGGATACTAGACAATGGGATAGGGCTATGATAGCCTATTGGTATGAGCCCTATACTTGTGCTAATATTTTAAGAACACCCTTGACCAACCTGCAGACAAACGATGTGTTAATTTGGAAGGAGAACAAATCCAATGTTTTCTCTGTTAAATCCACGTACTTGGTGGCACTGCGGCAGATGAGAGACTATGGAAGGCAATATGGTCCCTCAACACT
>JARYZH020002610.1:0-14743 GCA_030021035.2 Notholithocarpus densiflorus
AATAACTTTTGGTGACAAAATTTTATTTTTGTCACTATTAGTTCTAGTCAAGGTTAGATGCCAATTAAAAATTGTGGTGTGAAACTTATTTGCTCTAAGGCGATGGAATTTTTTGTCACTAAATGTATAACATTTTGGTGACAAATAATTTCATCTCTTTAAATTTGTTGGGAACATATTTGGTGATGAAAATAGGTTTGTCATGGAAGGTCTCCTTTAGTAAAGAAATAATTTGTCGCTAAAACCTACCCACTTTACTTTTAGTGTTAGGCTTTGTTTGGGAATTCATAAGGGAATGGAATGATCACTAATGAATAAAAAAGGAATGGAAAAGAAATGAATGGAATTAAATTAAGTTACCTTGTTTAGATGTTTTAAAATAAAGGAATTGAAAGAAATGGAAGGTAAGTAACCTTGTTTGGGAATAAAATAGAGGAAAATTAATGGAATTATTTTATAATAGTTTTACTGTTAGACCTCTATTTTTAAATAAATTGCTAAATATATATGATTTTTTTGATAGTTTTAGTAAAAAATTCATTAAATCTAATTCCATTCCCTCTAATTCTTCCCAATTTTGGGGGGGAATGAAAATTTGAGGTTTTGAGGGAATAGAGAGGAATGAGTATTCCCCCCATACTCATTCCATTCCCTCCCACTTAAACTCTCAAACAAGGGAATGAACTTTCATTTCCCTCCATTAAAACTCTCAAACAAAGGAAGTGAAGAATATTTTAAAATTATTTTTTTCATTAATTCATTTCCCTCCACATTTGGTACACTGAATGAGGATTCCAACAGAAATTGTAATCTTTATTACTATGAATAAAATGTGTTGTAATGGAATAGCTAAGCATATTTATAAATTTGGTTGTGAGTTGTAATATTAGAATCAAACTTAAAATATATTTTAGGAAATATCTTACTCATATACTTATATTTCCTAAAAAATAATATTTTTTAAATTTGAGAGAGATATTAGTTATTTTTTTATATTTTTTATTTTCATAATTGTTATGTACATATGAAAAGTTTGTTTATTTGGAAATATATTAATTTTAGAAATTATTACATATACTAAGAAATAGCTATTACAAATTTTTTAGAGAGGAATAGTTATATCTCATTTTAAAAAATAGTTATTCATAAGGAATGACTATTCCCTATAATAAAAACGTAACCAAACTACCAAATAGCTAAACAATTGGAATAACTATTACATTGCAGTGTCTATTAAAAAACATCGTCTGCTAGAAGAATCAAGTAACGGCTTAGATAAAAAGTCTCTCTGTCTTAGAACGTGAGTTTTCTCTCTTCTCTTAGGCAGCAGAAGTGTTCTGTCCCTTCAAACAAAGGAGAGTTTGTATCTCTAAGGTAACAAGGTTACCTTTAGAGCTAGTGGGGTTTTATTTTCTTTGGGGTTTTAGGGAAACACAGTCGGTTTGCTCTTTACCTATCACGGGTATGGAGGATTTAGCAGAAAAATGGAGTCACTTTACTCTATCAGAGAGGGAGAATACAGCAAGAACCTTAACATGGAAGTCATCATAGCAGCACAATTCCTGACGCCACGATTCCTTAACATGGAAGCCACGGCAAGAACCTTCAAACAATTATGGAGGTCCACGAATGGCTTCAGGATACGCAATCATAAGGAGAATCGAGTGCTATTTGTTTTTGACAATTTGGGTGATGTGGATCGAATACTGAAGAATCAACCCTAGAGTTTCAACAAGCACCTTGTAATGCTACAGAGGTACAATTCGGATATTCCAGTACGGGATTTAGTTTTTAAGACAACGTTGTTTTGGGTTCAGGTCCATGACATTCCGGTGCATTTCATGATGAGAAAGGTAGCGGAAGAGATTTGTGACACAATCGGGGAGGTTTAGAAGTCCATGGGTGTAGTTGATGAGGAAGGTGGTCATTTTATAAGGGTTCGTGTTCTCATTGATATCTCTCTGCCACTGTGTCGGGGGAGGTTGATCACAATAGAGAATGGAGGACAAATATGGATTAGTTTTAAATACGAAAGACTACCGAATTTTTGTTTCTGGTGTGGGCGCTTGAATCATAACGACAAAAATTGTGAATTGTGGATAAAGAGTAAAGGAACTCTTACTCCAAATCAACAACATTTCAATTCCACTCTAAGGGCAGCTCTTTATACCTCGGTAGGGAAGGATGTTATTTACGTCCCAGGATTTTATGAACGTGCGAAGCCTAGAGCCCGTGCTGAGTTCCATGGTGTTCAGACGCAGTCAAGCTCATCGGTGAGAGCGGGGGAGGGAGGTCCGATGGTGGTGCAGCCAGCAGAGGGGATGATAGAAAGGTGTGCTGATGGTGAGGCATTAAAGAACATTGATGGTGAGGCGTTACAATCCTTTGATGGCATTAAAGAGGGTGATGCGCAGGAAAATAATTGCGTGGATATGGAAGATGCGTTACAACTAATTCAGGGAATCCAACAGATTTCAAACTCTTTATCATCATTATCACCTCCTATTAATGCTCCTAATGCTAGGGGAGTTAATATGGAATCCGAAAATTCAATTCCTAATTCGGTTTCAGAGGCTGAATTATTTGATATACAAATAAGGGAGATTGATGAGGCTTTAAAGACGTATGGGAATAACGCTGAAATTAAGGGAGTTCAAACTGATGTAATTAATTCTCAGTCAACTTCTCTAGCCAAGCAAATCGTGTCTGATGAGAGGGGGAGAGCTAGACAGGCTGGCACTAGGGCAACATGGGGAAAAAAATTCACCACGGCCACCAACGGGAAAAAAAACAGGCAGGGGGTCCAAGTGAGGGCAATGGACGGATTGGCAGTGAGAAATAAAAATTGTGGAAAGCGGAAGGGAGAGTCTCATCTAGAGTTACCAAGTAAACATCAATGGGTTTCAAAAGATGAGGGGGAGTCAATTTATTCAATGGTGAAGGCTAAGAATCAGCCCCGCCAATCACAATGAGTTGCTTAGTCTGGAATTGTCGTGGACTTAGGAACCCATGTACAGGGAATGAGCTTGTTGAAATGGTGCGGGCTAAAAATCTCTCTGTCGTGTTTTTAGCCGAAACATGAGCAGACGAAGCAAGGCTAAAAGATGTGAAGAGGAAGATTCAGTTTGAAAATATGTCTGTATCACCGAGGAATAATAGAGGAGGTGGGTTAGTACTTTTTGGGAGGGAGTCAGTTGATGTTTCAGTGGAGGGTTTCGATAAGAACCATATCGATACCATCATCAATAAAAATAAAGAAAATGAGTGGAGATTCACTAGTTTCTATGGTGAACCTGACACGCAGAAGCAGGTGGAATCTTGGGACTTGCTTAGAGACTTAAATCAAAAATTCAGATTACCATGGTTGTATGAGGGGGATTTCAATGAGTTGGTTCGAAGTGATGAAAAATTGGGTGGGAATAGGAGAAGTAATAATCAAATGCAACTCTTCTATGATGCAATTGATGCTTGTGGTTTTATTGATCTTGGGTATTGGGGTTCAAAATTTACATGGAGCAAACATTACAGCAATGGGTATTCGATATGAGAAAGGTTAGATAGAGTTCTATGTACTCCGAAGGGCTCACCCAATTGCAAGTATGAAGGTTACTCATCTTACATGCACTACATCAGATCATTCTCCTCTATGGATCACTCCAAGTGGCATACCACCCCCCCCCCCCATGTCTAAGCCTTTCTATTTTGAAGAAATGTGGTTGTCAGATAAGGGGTGTGGTTGGGTAATTGAAGTGGTATGGAGAAATAATTCCAACCATGAGGCCGAGACTCAAGTGTTGAAAAAAATTGAGAGATGTGGAACAAAACTTACACAATGGAGTAGGAGGAATTTCAGACTTGTTAGGAAGGAAATTGTGGAGAAAAGAAAGTGATTGGCTAAGGCAGAATTGGAGGCAAGGCAATCTAGGTGTAATTTTCGAGTTAGAGAGCTGAAATTGGAGATTAATGAATTGTTGGTTAAAGAAAATATAATGTGGAGGCAGCGTGCAAAATCCTTTTGGTTGGTGGGTGGAGATATGAACTCTAAATATTTCCATAGTCACATGCACGCAAGAACAAGCTTGCATACGCATGAATCAAGGCTGCGCACGTAAGAACAAGTCTGCGCACATAGGCCCAAATCTGCACATGCAAGAACGAACACAAAAGGTTGTTCGTCGATGTTTTCCAATTTTTCTTAACCAAAACTCAACCTAAACATGTTTCTACCCCTCCTAGAGTGTCAGGTTTTCATCTAAACCCATCCCAAAGCAAAGCTCAAGCATTTACAGGTCAAAAAACAGATTGGAATTGAAGATCAAAGGAAAACATGAAAAATGAGAAATGTTTGAAAAATATACTAATTCGGCCCTAACACCCTCTAAAAGGTGTTGTTATGCCGTGATTATATGAATGCTAGGTTGGTTGACATGTATGTTGGATGAATGTTAGGAGATGCCATGCTAGATGAATGTTAGGGTCTATGATGTGATGAGATGCATGATTAGATGAATGTTAGGCTTTGGTTGCTTGCCATGATAGATGTATGGTTAGGGATGATTTATGCCATGTTTTTTGTTTAGATGTATGTTGGTGTGTGTGTGTGAGTTAGACATAAGTATTGAGTACGCCTTTAATAGGGTCAAGACATAATACACAATGATGGATAGCCAACCTTAGGGTTGGGTGGTTTTGGGTGCCTAACACCTTCTCAAGACCATACCTTAACTCTAAACCCATATCTCTAGTAGTAAGATCAAAAGGTCATTTCTCGAGAGGACGCTATATGTATGGTTTCTAGACCATTGCTAGAACTAGGTGGCGACTCCCTCGACCCACCTTGCGTCCACTGGCTTATTGCCCCTAGATAAGGCAAAGGTGGGCCTAAGGCCCGAGATGACACAAGGATGGGCTTAATGCCTCTAGACAAAACAAGGTCTAATAGGAGTGAATGTCAAAAATTGTTGGAAATTTTGGCTCTCTATGAAAGTTTGTCGAGGCAAAAAATTAACCGAGGCAAAACTTCCATCTTTTTTAGCAAGTCCACTACCGAGGCCATGAGGATAGAAATTAAGGAAGCTTTGGGGGTGCCGGAAATTCTGCATTATGACAAATATCTTGGTTTACCATCATTAGTGGGGAGACATAAAAAGGCGAGTTTTGATTATATAAAAGAGAGGGTGTGGAGGAAGCTACAAGGTTGGGAAGAAAAATTGCTTTCTTAAGCAGGGAGGGAAGTGTTAATCAAGGCGGTGGTGCAAGCGATTCTCACATTCACAATGAGCTATTTCAAGCTCCCAATAGGCCTTTGTGATGAAATTGAAAAGCTCATTCGAAGGTTTTGGTGGGGCCAAAGGGGTGGCTGGAGGAAGATTCATTAGGTTAAATGGGAGGAGATGTGTGAACCAAAATCCAAAGGGGGTATGGGCTTCAAGGAGTTAGCTTTGTTCAACGATGCTCTTTTGGATAAGCAAACTTAGAGGCTGCTGCATAACCATGATTCTTTGATTTACAAAGCATTCAAATCAAGGTTCTTTCCCAATTGTTCAATTCTAGAAGCTAAGGAAGGTCACGGAGGCTCATACGCATGGAGGAGTATTTTGAAGGGTAAGGAGGTTATCCGGCAGGGTACAAAGTGGAGAGTTGGTGATGGGGAAATTATCAAAATATGGGGCGACAAATGGCTGCCCTCTTTACATACTCCGACAGTCCATGGACCCCTCACGGCAGGTTCTGCTTTCATCCTATTTAAAATATGGCAGATTCGTTGACTTAAATGTTACGAACAAGGAGGGCTTCACCACAACGGACAATGCTTTGTTACGTTGGAATTTGAACTCCCTAACGGTATGACTCTTCTGTCCTGCTCTTCTGATTGACTGCACAATTTTTAGGAATTTTGAACAAAGAAACTTTCCCAAGTCTGCCTTTTCTGGGGTAGATGTACAAAAGGAGGATTGATTTGGTGGGGGAAAATCTTTTAATTTTCATTAACTTTTTATAAAATGGTTTATATTTAAGGAAAATTATTAGTTTATATTGTACCATTAGTATAAGCTCAATAAAATATTTTATACAATTTGGATAATGCTGAAGACACAAAATATTTTATACAATTTGAATAATGCTAAAGACACAAAATATTTTATACTTTTTAAAAATATAAAAAACAAATAAAATAAATCTGAAAGAGCTCATACCGTCCATATCCTCTCTCTCTCTCCCCCCGATGACATACCCATCCAGATCCACATCTCATTGCGTGCAACACCACAAATTCATCCGTCTTGTGTTCTCCCAAATATTTCAAGCGAACCCAAAATTAGAGGAGAGTTCCTAAACAACTGTCTCCGCCTCTTGTCGCCCTTATCTCTCTATCACTCTCTTGACCCATTTTGAAGAATGTTGGTAAATCACCAGATTAGGTTCACAGTGAAACACAACAAAAAGCCAAAAACATAAACTTTTTTTCTCTCTTTGGTTTAGGATCGAAACACCATGAATATCTCCCAAAAAAAGTTCACAACCCACTTCATACATTTGATGGCACTGGCATCAGATGTTGTATATATAAGTATATACATGGATAGGTTGTAATAATAATATAAGGTTGGAGAATATTCATTTGTAAAATGAATAAAGTGAAAATTCGAATTCTGGAATTTTCTTTGTGAAAATTCAAGTTCCAGGAATTTCGATCGGTCGAAACTTTGGCTCGATCGATCAAAATGATAAAGAAAAAATCTTGGAGCTTCTGCCTGGCTCGATCGTTGCTCGATTCCTGTTCGACCGATAGAAAAGAGCACTCGATCGATCAAAAGTAATTCTCGACCAATCGAAAATCGCAGAACGGACTTTTCTGCAGAATTTTCAAGTGACTGTTCTGAAAGCTTGAGAATGTTTTAAGCCTTGTGAACGGTTTTAATGAAGATTTTAACTCTCCATACATACCTTTTGAAGGGTTATAACCCAATGGGTATAAATAGAAGCCTATGTTCACTTGAAAAACACAAGAAAAACTCCACAAAATACTAAATAGTAAATTAGAGAGAAACACAAGAAATCCTGTGATCATTCTCCAGAATTGCTATCTGTAAAAGCCAACATTTTAGTTGTATCCTGGAGACAAATTTGCAATAACCCTTTAGCAAAATTAGTGTGGGGGGAAAATCTTGTATAAGGAAAAAGATATTGTGCCTCCAAGTTATCTATTTTCTGTTTGTTTTTTATGTTAACATTGTTCTTCCATTATTACTTTGTATAATATTCCCAACATCAAATGTGGCCCATGTGTGTCTGCGTGGGTATGTCACCGAGGAGAGAGAGAGAGAGAGAGAGATGGATGGTATGTGGATTTTCAGATTTTATTTTTTAGACTTTGGAATGGAAATTTCACTAGCGTTTTTTTGAAATCTAACGTGGGTTTTTTTTAGTATTTTTAGTTTTTAATTGCAAATGTGTCATTATCAACGTAGGTTGTTTGTAAACGTTTGTAAAATAGTTTGTATTATTTATAATATTTACTTCATAAACTAAACAAATAGGGATACTGTTGTAGTTTCTCAAAAAAAAAGATACTGTTGTATACTTTATTCAAATATGTACAACAGTACATATTTATTTAATCCACACTCTATAATGTGAATTTTACATTGATAATATAGTGTAAACTAATAATTGCCCAATATTTTTTTTTTTTGGTAATAGGGCAGCATACCTCCATGAAGAATTTTTCTTAAAAAGCTACTGGTAGAAATTTTAAAATCATCACTCATTCAATTCGAATCACACGAGTGTCTTAACTATTTCTAGAAAAATAAAATAAAACTTACTATACCTATAACATTAAGTGGAAGAATACAATGGTGACCAAGTTTATTATTCTGATTTTGATGGAAAGTATTGCATGTGTTAAAGCTAGAATGTATTATGTATCACATACACACGTCTTACATGTATAATGAGTGTGTGGCTGTGCGCATGCACGTGTTTTTTTTTTTGTTTTTTTATGGTTAGCTAGACTTCAGAATTTTGGAGCAACGGCGCTCGGCCAAGTCTGAGGGAAGCACTCTTAAGGATGGGCATTCAGAAGTTGGACCCTAGAGGGAAACCAAAATTGGCAGGTACTGGCAATGGCGATGACGATGGCGATGGCGATGGAACGCCTTCAAATTTCGTGAAGCAAGTGAGTGAGACCAATATGTTGGTAGCCACGCTAATCGCTACTGTGACCTTCACGGCAGCTTTCACGGTTCCTGGTGGATTCAACCAAAACGGAAACGTGGGTGAGGGCTTGGCAGTATTAAGCAAAATAACTGCTTTCCGTGTATTTCTAATAGCCAATACTTTAGCTTTTGGTCTTTCCACTACCTCAGTATTCATCCACTTTTTGGCTTCAGCAACGATTACACGAGCCCTTTTTCGCAGAGAAGTGGCTCGACGTACCTCTCTTCTCATAAATTGGTCTATTGGAGCATTGCTGGTAGCTTTTATTGCAGGCACCTATACAGTGGTGCCACACTCTTTGGGGATTGCTGTAGTCGTTATTCTTTGTTGCTGCTTCCTAAGTGCCGTATTTTTTCCTCTCTCATTAGACAGGTTCATAATGAAAAAATAGGCTTTGCAACTCCATCATTCAAATCAAACATAGAGCCCAAAACCTTATGAGTTTAAACTTCAATAAGCAAAGAAGTTTTATTCACTTCAACAATGGCGGAAAGAACTTCTAAATCCAACACCTCTAACACACTCAACAAACATCCAAATCGAACTTAAAGCCCAAATCAACCGTGCGAAAAATACAAACCCAGCCTCAAGTGTTTCACTCCCACTCTCTCTGTCCTCATCTGCCTCATCTTTGTCTTCCCTTTCCTTTGCAATTATGTCAAAATAAACGGCTCTCCAATTTCCTTTTACGAAATCGGTTCCCTCTCGTCCCAAAATGGATCAAACATGCTTCCCTTCCCTTTTGCAAAATTGTTTCCCTTTCATCTGAAATCAAATCCAACCCCTTGCTCTTATTCCCTTTCCATTTCCAAGCAATTTTCATAAACTTCACAAACATCAAACCCTAAGCCTTTGTTTGAGAGGAGGGAATGGAATGGAATAGAAATGAATTAAAAGAATAATTTTGAAATATTCTTTCCTTCCCTTATTTAGGAGTTTTAATAGAGGGAATGGAAAGTTCATTCCCTTATTTAGGAATTTAAGTGGGAGGGAATGAAATGGGTAGAAAGGAACGCTCATTCCTCTCTATTCTCTTAAAACCTCAAATTTTCATTTCCCTCGAAATTGGGATAAATGAGAGGGAATGAAATTAGATTTAATGAATTTTTTTACTAAAACTCCCAAAATACCCCTATATATTCAACCCTTCATTTTAAAACATGGGTCTAATAGTAATATTGTTATAAAATGATTTCATTCTATTTTCTCTATGTTACTCTCAAATAAGATTACTTACATTCCATTCATTTCCATTCCTTTATTTTAAAATATCCAATCAAGGTTACTTAATTCCATTCCATTCCATTCTTTTTCATTCATTTCTCTTGCTTAAATACATTTCATTCCATTACATTTTCTTATGATCATTTCATTACATTTCATTTCATTCCCTTATAAACTCTTAAACGAAGCCTAAAAAGAAACCCTAGAATCTTCAATTATTTACCAAATAACAAAATTGTTCTCCAACACAACCTCACAAAGCAGCAAAGAGGGAAAAGTGGAAGAGGGTGTTTTGAGTTCAACGCAAAGTGAAAGAGATGTTGTTAAGTAACAAAAAAAAATTCTTTCAAAGAAAAAGTGTTTTATCACGTTAAAAAATGTTTTTTAAAGAAAATGTTTCAAAAATCTTTTTTTTTTTTTTTTTTTTTTTATAAAAAAAATAGTTCTTTTACCACATTGGATTTCTTTATAAAAAATAAATAAGGATCTTTAAAAAAGAAAAAAAATGGTTTTCTCAAAAACCTCTCAATAAAACTTTTTCTAAAAAACAAATTGTGCTTTTCTAAACTAATAAAAGTTCACGTTGTAATTTTCTTCATACATTTTAATTTTGAGCATTTTCTTAGAATAGTTGTAGTTAAGGAATTGTGTCCATGGCTCATTTTTTTTTTTTTTTTAGTCTTTGAACACCCTATAAGCTTACATTGTTCCTATCATTTTCTTTGGCACTAATGAGCTTTATTTGTCATCTTTTTTGCATGATGAAAATGAGAAAAATGTGGATGATAACAAAGTCCTATTCTTCCAACTCCCTCTCTCTTTGTTGAGTTATTAGCTTGCCTACTTATGATAGCTAGTACTTGCATGCTATGTATATATTAAATACTGTATTCACATGTTTTGAATGTTCTCTCTCATGTTACTTATGTGTATACCTCACACGTCTTGATTGTAAATATTCTTTGGAGTTAATATTCACATGTTAGCTACAGCAAATATAGCCCAAACAAAAACAATATTTTGTTCACTATTATTCACAAAAATTAACAAAATATTCAACAAAAATCTCATTCAAAAACAAATATAAAAATCTCTAATCATTCATATTCATAACTCTTTCAACCCATACATAAAAAAT
This sequence comes from Notholithocarpus densiflorus, assembly GCA_030021035.2. Lineage (NCBI taxonomy): Eukaryota > Viridiplantae > Streptophyta > Magnoliopsida > Fagales > Fagaceae > Notholithocarpus > Notholithocarpus densiflorus. The sequence goes on from JARYZH020002610.1 coordinate 10,586, forward strand.
AATTCATAATTTTATTTTTCCTAAAATAATGGTATTAAGAGAGATAATATGACCATTAGTTCTTTTCAACAACGCCAGTATCTTTGCTCTCCTTGGCTTTACAGTCGCAGTAGCTCTACTCTCTTTGACAGCTCAGCTCGCAATTGCAACATGTATTATCTCTCTCTCTCTCTCTCTCTCTCTCTCTCTCATCATTTTAGACTCACTTTGTTTCTCATTTTAGCATTTTGAATTCTCACTTTACCTTCCATCAGTCCTTTTGTCTTTTAATTTGGTTAGTAGAAGGAATTGTAAAACTTCATGTATTTGAGTGTTTATTTTTTGTGTAATGCCGATATATTCAAGTTTTATTTTTTATTAAATTTTGTATAATTTAACTTTCTTAACGAGTACTAAAAAAATAAAAATAAAAATAAAACAGACCTGCCATTGCGTACGGCCATGTCCGTATGAATATTTTAATGGAGAATCGGGGACTAGTACTTTCAGACCATGACCATATATCAAATAGAAAAAAAGAGCAATCGGATTTTGGATATCTCTATGGAAGATGGTAACGATTAAGAGTTCAGGGGACTTAATCCTCCAAATATCATGAAGGTCACTTCAATCAACAACTCATGAATATAATTCAGCACTTAATTTTACGGCATCCGTGAGCTTTCCACTTTGAGCTCTGGCTTTTGCTTTATAGTTTTGAAGTACTTCATTTTAAAGAATAATTTTAAATTTACTAGATGATCGAAGAAATAGACTTGAAATGTAAAAGAAAAGTCCAGAATTTTAAGGCTCTGGTAACAATTAAACCAATGGCTGAGATGAGGAAAAAGTTGAATCGATAGAAACTTACATACCTGTAGATCAAGTGCCCCAAGGTAAGGCACATAATCAGCTAGATTGAAAGCCCCCGCCAAGATCAAGGCCTCCTCAATAAGCGTTTTCAAGTTGAATATATCGTCATTACTTTGCCCAAAGACCATTCTACATGTAGTTTCCTCAATAAGTTGGCACACCTTCTCACTGAGGTCCACAACCTCATGCGCTGCTGAGGCTTTTTCCAGTGACTGCACCAATGATCCTAACTCCTCCTTCCTCATAGGTGCAAATGACTCTATTTTTGAAGCACTAAGAAGTTGCAACGTACATAGTTTCCTAATGTTGCGCCAATATGGACCATACTCGGTGAAAGCTATGCCCTTGGTACCATAAGCCAAGTACTCAGAGACTTGGAGTTTAGGTCGGCTAGCAAAAATGATGTCATGGGTCTTTAAAAATAGCTCAGCAGCTTGGGGAGATGAGAGCACAATAGTTGGTACATGGCCAAGCCGTAATGACAACATGATAGGAGCCAAGCTATGGAGGGAACGGTGGGAGACTACCTAGCATGTGTAGGCACTACAACAAACTTGAGTTTTTTCAACATTTTTTTATTTACCGTTACTAAAAAATATTAATAAAATCTCCAAGTTTCCACGGTTGTACTCAACTGTTGATCAAAATAAGGAAATTAACCTACTTATTTCCACAGTTGGCACAACTGTTGAAACAAGTGTCCAAAAAAATTAAATAAAAGTTTTATCCACAGGTTTGATGAATGTAGAAGATAAACTACATCTTTTATCTACGATTGTCAGTATTGAAAATTAGGAACACGGAACTTATATAAAGCTACTGAACAAATCAAAGTTTTATAGATAGCTCTCACAGTTTCTCATTTTCTCTCTAGTAGCTCAAATCTCTCTCACACAAAACTTAGAAATTTCAAGGCCAATTTCATAGCTCTCAATCATGGAAATTTCGAAGCTCTAGGTCATGGCAATTGCATAGCTATTGGTCTCTCAATGCGGTGGCTCTGTCTCATCGTCACTCACAAAATCGAAGTCGAAGTCTTCTGTCAACTCCTCTACTCTTCGCCTACCTCATCTAATCTCCCCCAATTTTCTAGGGTTTCAAGCTCAATCGCCACTGCGATACGAAGATCATTTTGCCTTATTTGTCTCGATTCTTCAATGGAGGAAAATTCGGTGCGTTTTCATGTTTTGTTTATAAATTGTAATGTTTGGTTCCTGGGAAAATTTTAGGGTGAATATTTAAATTCTCCCTCACTTCCTCTCTCTCCCCAAACCCCCAAGGTTCCCTCTCTCTCCCTCTCCCTCTTCCTGTGTATATGCCTATATATAGGTTTTGTTTTAGACAAGAATTTATATATATAAAAAAAAAAGACCTAAATCAATTTATAAAGAATTCGGTTGAAAGAGTCCTATTGTATTTTGTACAGTAGACTCTTATTAAAATTAAGTTGTGCATCTTTTACCATCTAAGCACCCGTTCCTTGTATAGTAGACTCTTGTCAACTCATCATCTTTCTTTATTTTCTTTGTGTCATGACAAAGGGAATGAGTGTAATGAAAAGTTGTGTCCCATGGAGTTGCAGAATTTAATTAAAGCTTTTATATACATTTACAAATTAGGTCATTCCATAGGACTAGAGACACTCCCATCCAATATAAATTCTGAAATACTAGTACCTACTAGTATTTCATGTGCCCAGTACATATCGACAACTGGTCCAATCTCTTGGTCATGTTCAACTTGAATTGATAAGGGTTGTGGATTCTACCATTCTAAAATACATTATTTAAGTTTCATTTTTGTTTGTTTTGTTATTTTGTTCTTCTATGCTAAATAAATTTATTTATTGACCCCTTCAATATTATTTTTTTGTCAATATCGTACTTCGGGTCCTTACATAGCCAATTCTAAATGTGATACTTACTGCCATATACATATTCTCTATTCTCCAGGTCTAGGGATAGTTCCCTGGATGTTGAGCATAGAGTACTACCCAACAAGATATAGAGTTGTGGATGGAGGAGCAACAACATATATCAAATGGGGATCAACCTTCTTGATTCGTGTGATTTCCAGAAAGGTAGATGACAAACATAACTATACCTAAATGTTTAAACATAACTATATGTTTACGTCTATGTTTAACCATAACCATAACATCTAACTTGAAAATATTTTTTTCTCAACTCTAATGCTTAAAATTTGTTATATATATATAAAACACAATTATTCAAAAATGTAAAAAAAGTGCAAACCTAACCAAAAAAAAAAAAAATTCAAAACCGAGACAAAAAAAAAAAAAAAAAAAAAAAAACCTATTTTCAATATATATATATATATATATAACCATCAATATAATCAAAAGGAAAAACATACAAACAAATGATTAATTGAAAGAAAAGCATACTTAAATCAAAATGTCAAATTGAATGTAGCAAAACAAACTACAAGAGAGAAAAGTGTTATTCTTAAAACTGCCATGAGTGAGTTGTATGCTTTTCTTTTTTTTAGGAAAAGAAAGACAAGAATTTATATATATAAAAAAATAGACCTAAATCAATTTATAATGATTAAGGTTGAAAGAGTCCTATTGTATTTTGTACAATAGACTCTTATTAAAATTAAGTTGTGCATCTTCTACCAGATCTAGGGAATGCAAACTCGTCATCTTTTCTTCTTTTTTTTTTTTTTTTTTTTTTCTTTTTTTTTTTTTTTTTTTTTTCTTTCTATCTTAGTGAGATTCCTATATTTAGAAAAGTAATGTCCAAATTTTAGAATCCGGGCCCATTTTTTATTTCTAATTAATTTACAACCTATTCTTCAGGTCTGGGGATGGTTCCCTAGATCTTGAGTATAGTGTACTACCCAATATGATATAGAGCTGTGGGTGGAAGAGTAACAATATGCATCAAATAGGGATTAGCCTTCTTGATTCACATGATTTCCAGAAAAGTTGGTGACAAACATTACCATATGTGTATGGTTAAACAATGGATGGTCAAGCTAATAAAGTAAGTTTCTTCTAATTTTTGTTCTTTGTTCCATAACTAATCCTAAGTTTCAATTATTATTATTATTATTATTAATTGGAATTCTATAGCGTTCACTTATTTTCTGCCAAATTAGTGATCATGGTAGTTTTTTTTGTTGTTAATTTATAGCGATTGGTTGATATTGGGGTGTGCTTTACGGCTTGTTTTTGTTTCAATCAAATGTGCTTTACTAATGAATTTTGTTAATTTTTATGAAATAATTCTTGAGATTGAATATGTAGAAGGATATTCTTACCATTTAATTATCAGCATA
>JARYZH020002611.1:0-14733 GCA_030021035.2 Notholithocarpus densiflorus
TTAGACTAATTCCAATATTTGGGGGGCCAACTCTTATTTTTGTAGACTAACGTGCGTACAATTTTTGGGTCAATGATCTCGGCAAGTCAGCTCTCAGCTCTTGTACGTTACTCTGCCAGAATTTCAAAGTAAATTCTTTGTGTGGGGCACTGTGGGCTAGTTGAACTTGGCAGCATTCTTGGTGATAAGACCAAAGTTAGCAGTGGCTAAGACTCGAGTTGGATATAAATTGAGAGCTAAATATGCCAATCTCAGCATAAGGAATTTTAGTCGAGTGGAATATTGAATTTTGGTCGAGTCGAGAATGGCACCACCAACATCCTCAGCTTCGCGTATTGTCACACTTTTATTGAAATTCTTCAATTTTGTTCTCCTATTTATATCACTTATAGTTCTTACCACCAATACAGCAACGGCATATACCGAAGTTCTAACGTTCAAAGTACGTTTTAATGGTATTTATGCCTACAGGTAAGTGTTGTAAACTTTCATATATATTTTTTATTTAATCTCGGTCCATCATCACTAATATATAACATGTCACTTAAGATTTGTTGTGAAAATTTTATAAACATAGCATTATTATATATATTTTTTATTTGTTTTTGTAGTGAATTTATTCAGAAAAAAAAACATATAATTTCACAAAGAATAAAAAAGGTAAAAATGAAAAAGAACATACCTAGCTAATTGACCCTAATTTTTTTTTTTTGAGAAACAAACACACACACAAGGGAATTGACCCTAATTAATCAGTTGATGATCCATAATTGACGTTTTCTTTTTTCTTTTATTGCAGGTATATGCTTGCTACGAATGTCTTTGGATTTGCATATACCCTCTTACAAATTGCATTCTCAATTTTTCACATTATAATGGGAAATCACTTAATAAGTGGGGATGGCGGCGGTCTACTTGACTTCTATGGTGATAAGGTATACTTTTTTTTTTTTTTTTTGCTTTATTTTGATAAGGTATTCTTATCATCATATAACTATTTCTTTTGTGTCTAAATGATATTAGTTTCCGCAATTTTCTTTTTCATTAATCTTGTTATGGAAATCTTGGTTTCTCTAGGGCTTGGCTGAATAGATGCATGATCTTTTAAAAAGTCAGGATTTACAGTTTTTTGTTCAGCCCAAAAAGAAAATTAGATAAAGTACTTTTTTACTTAACAAGTCCAAAACATGCATGATAACTAGGAACAGTGCCCTGCTAGAATAAGTTGAGGTTGAATTGCATAGCGTTACATGGCAAAATTTAAACTCGAATTTTTTTTTTTTTTTTGCCTTGTGATGACGTTGAGTTTGCTCAGGCAGATATCATAGTTAATATAATCCAAAGTGTTTTTTTTTTTTTCTTTTGATATTCAATTGAAATAGTAGTAGAGTCTGACCCAAAATTACTTGTGTATAGGTTATATCGTACCTATTAGCCACAGGTGCTGCTGCAGGATTTGGAGTTACAGTAGATTTAAAGGCAACATTTGATGCATTTGGGCTAGTTATTGACAAATCATTTTATGAGAAGGCATATGCATCAGCTAGCCTCCTCCTCCTCGCCTTCGTGTGCACTGCTATATTATCAGTTATATCTTCGTATGCAGTTCCAAAGAAAGTTTGATTGTTATGGAGAAAGCGATTTCTATCAAATCTTATTGCTTGAAGTTTCTTTTTCTTTTCTATGATTTTGATTTATGCATATTTGCAATTTTCTTTGTGGTTTTTTAAAGTTGGGGGCATTTAAATTAGTGATTAGCCCCTTGACTTGTAGTGATAATTTCTCTCTTTGATGTGAAATTTCCTCCATTTCGAATTGTAATTTGCTGGTTGATTCATAAAAGTTTCATGCACTATTCTATTGATGCCCAAATAGAACAAGAGTTCCAATTTAATAGTACGAATGTACCTTCAAACACTTAATTATGCTCCAAAATGTGCGTAGTCCTCTAAATCTACACACATCACCATGAAGTACAATTTAATGATTTAATACCAACTTTAAATATGAATTTATATTGATTTAAGAATATTGATTTAAATTATTTTAAAATTTTATATGCTACAAAAATAACGTGACATCATTTTATTAGATGAACTAAACACATATGACAAGCTTATGTGGCATTTAACGGAAAATATAGATGGAAAGACTGCTGATGCAAATAAATAATAATTTACAGGGAGTAAAATTCAAATTCTAAAATTTTAAGATATAAAATTTAAAGATCTTCAAACTTTAGGGGTGTAGTTTACATTTTAACATTTACAGTACAAGGTATTTATCATTTAAAAAGAAAAATGCAAGGTATTTATACATCTTAGGGTTTTATCTTATTTATTTTCTTAAGTTGAATTCTATTCATTTGATACTTTCGATATCCTTTTTTCTCCCTATATTTGAGTGATTGAACCTGAATACTTGCTCTGACAAGTTAGGGATACCACTCTTGGTTCCCAAAAAAAAAAAAAAAAAAAAAAAAAAGAAAAAGAAAAAGAAAAGAAAAGAAAAGAAGAAGATGTTAGGACAGATATCACTAGGCTAAGAATGGCAGCATTTGGGTCGAAACAGAATGTACCCATCCCGGTAGGAAAGCTCAATGTGTCAAGTTGATGTAAATTTGGGCCGAAGCTAAATAAGAAATGAAAAAAAAAAAAAGACAAATGGTCTAAGGGCCTGTTTGGATTGAGAGAGAGTAGAGTAGAGTAGAGTTGGCTGAAAATAAGTTAATTTTGGGCAAAATCTACTATACTCTACTTTACTCCCCTCAATCCAAATGGACCATAAGGTTGAATATTGATAACAAGCAAGGAGGGTACTAATCCCTCGCTACAGATTACTCCACTTCTATAGTGAGGCCTAATCATTTTATAATGATGTTTATCTTAAGGCCCATAACATTAATCAGTGGGATCATGATGAATGACAGCCTAGCCCTTTAGTTAAGGAATAAAAAAAAAAAAAAAATTCAATATGCCAGTTGGTCTTGCGTGACGAAGTAGAACTACAACAAACTTTAGTTATTTCAACCCTCTTTTATGGAGGGTTTACTTAAATCTGTCGATATAGTCTATAAATACAAATACGGCAGCTATATTACTCAACTTTATTTCAAAGGTTATTTGGTCCCTCAAAATAAGTTAAAACACCCTTGAAATAAATGTGAAAAAAAAAAGCACCAGTTTTTTCAACCCACAACCCTTGATAAAATATTACAAATTTTTTAGCCCTTGAAAAAAGCCTACAACAAAATTTTCATTCCTTGAAAAAAGCCCAACAAAATTTAAAAATATAGCCCAGAATGTAACCAACAAACACATAGAGCTCTTTTCACTCTTTCGCTGAAAGGCTGAAACTGAGAAAGCATAGAAATCTCACAGAGCACATGGAAATCTCATAGAGCTCGACGATCATCGATTAGGTACGTAATCGCTCAGCTCCGATTAGGTATGATCTCGGTTTTGTGACTCTTCATCTCTCTTGGGGTTGTGTTTCTCAGCTCCGATTAGGTACGAATCACAAACCCTAATTTCGTCTTTGCTTTTGTTTTTTTTTTTTTTTGTTTTTTTGGTTTACCCACAATTTTTCATCGATTTCCCCATGATTTTCGTTTCACATTTCTCAGAAAATTGAGCTCATCATCGATTTCTAATTGATCATTCACTTTAGAATCTCACTGTAACATAATCATTTTCCTCAGGTTGTAGCACAGAAAGTGAAGGAAGCTGAAATCACTGAGCAGGACTCGCTTCTTCTGGTAATCATCATCAGAATTCCAATTTTTTGTCTTTCAACTTCAATTATAGACAATCACATTTGAATTTCTTTAGCAGAAATTTACATCTGAGCATATTTTCCTTGTTTATGTGATCAGATTCAATTTTCTTTTAGAAAATCCATAGAATTATTTTTCGTTATGTCATACTATGTTTCGAGTACTCCATGTAAAATTTGGTTCAAACAAATGGAAATTATTTCTTATTTAATTTTTTGCTAGATCTTAGAGATTTAAGATCGAGAAATTTAATGGTTGTGTTATGCTAATTGAAATTTGAAACAGACGAGGAATCTGCTCCGAATTGCTATATTCAATATTAGTTACATCAGAGGCCTGTATATCAGAGAAATTTAGTAAGCTTCTTGTATTTTTTAGTTGTCATGTCTATGACCACAAGTTTCATCATTTGCACTGTATGTGTGTGCAGTTTTTGTGTTTAATGTGTGGTGTGTGTGATTGTTGCAGTCGGTTGACTGAGGGTGAGGTTGGTTGGGTATGGTAGAGCTGGTTATGTGCTGTGGGGGATATTTTTGGTGAGTGGGAAGAAAAAGAGGGGAAAAAAATGAAGTCTAAGTTCATGTGAAAAGGAAATCTGGAGGTTTTGGCTTAAATGACGTAGACTGGGTTTTGGAGCTTTTGGTTATAGGTTTGCTGGGTTTGTGATTGGGTGTTGCCATGGGATTATGGGAATGTTAGGTTCATGGGTCCCAGCTTTGGGTTGTGGAAATTGAGAGGGAGATTACTGATAGTGGAGGTTAGTGGTAAGGGGATGAAACTAGGGGGGTTTATTTGTTTTGGTTGGGTTCATCCACAGCGTGAATTGGGTTTATTTGTCTTTCAAAGTGAATTATTGGTTTGGTTTTATAAAATTTTGAGTGTGATTTGACTATAATGGAAATTTGATGGTGGGTTTAGTTCTTTTTAAATTAAATGCATACCTAGTGAGAACCCTGTTCTCTGAGCTGATGTTGCAATTAGAGTGATGCTGTCTTCTAAAGTGATGTGGAAAGATTGTATAAATACTGCTAACTGCTGCTCGAAATGCAACTCACTTATAATAATTTCTTGAACAAAATGGATTTTTTTTAAATCTTCATGGGGCATCCTAGTATCCTACCCTTCTTTCTTTTATTGTTTTTTAGTTTTTACTTATAATAATTTCGTTTGGTTGTATCTCAGAGGTTTTTCCAATATCCTTGAGAAATAGACTATTGCCCCTGATTCAGTACGCAAACTTGATGGTGACCCCAAGTGAATTTTAATGTCAATTTCAAGTTAAATCTTCATTGGCCCTAATTCAATTGTATAGTATCTCAATAGAAGGGATTTGTTTTATCAAGCAGCAAATTAATAGGATAAGATGCAAGACTGTCTACTTTTTGACTAGGTTGCACGGACACGCCATTTTTGGCGTCGCGTTGGTGTCGGACACCGGAACAGGTATGACTCGCCGGATTCCAGTGTCCGGCGAGTGTCTCTCTTTTCTTTTCTTTTTTTTTCTTTTTTTTAATTTTTTAATTTTTTTTCGCTTCTCCAACACTGCGCCAACGTGGCGCTGACATGGCTCCAACATGTCCGACACGCCAGTGGTGAAAAAAAAAAAGAAAAAGAAAAGGACATCACAGATTTTGACAGATGGACTTACCAATACCATTGATTTTGTGAAACAACAAACCTGAGAAGTCCCGAAACCCACATATCAAGTTCTCACTTCTCAACCCACCCACCCTCTGCTCTGCCCGCTGCTGTCGCTGCCCTCTGTTCCTCGCCGGAGCTAGATCGGGCTGATCGGCGAGCTCCATCGACGTCGACGCCATGCTTGTCCCTTCTGATCTCTTATTCTCTTGGCGTCAGGTCCGACCTCTTTAAGCTTCTCTCAGTTTTTTTTTTTTTTTTTTTTTTTGTTTTTTGTTTTTTTTTTTTCCAGATATTTGGCCATTTGGTTTGGGTGAATGACTGAATGGGTTAGTGGGTTACTTATAACGCATTTTTTTTTAATCCTACTCTCACTGTCCTGTTACTGTGTTTCTTTACTCAGCCTGTTGGTTTTTAGACTCCTTAAAACACAATTGGATTAACCTAGTTAATTAGCCAAGTTGTTACTTAGTCCAAATTCCAAGTCTAGGTTATCACAATCAAACAATCATATCATACAAAGCAGCGGAAATATAAATAAGACAATGATATGATCACCTAGGAAACCAAACCGGTAAAAATCTGGGGAGGATTTGACCTAGCTATCCTTAAAGTAAACCTGAATCCACTATCTTGAAAGAATCAAAGTTCATACAATAAGACTTACAAACTCCCCGTTTGACTTCTTATTGCTACCCACCAGTAGAACTTACTGACACGACCACGTGCAAGCTCCGAATCCACGGACTCCTTCTTTCTTGGATTCACCACCAGATACAAGCACACCTGCTTGTGTTTCTTTAAGCTTCAATGGCAGCAACTGAATTGATCATCAAGGAATAGATAACATCTTCTCCTTGAAAACCCTAAGCTTTGTGTAAAGGAAAACTCCTCTAGATCTCACAAGAGATTTACACAAAACAACAATATGAGCAACACTAAAAACGTGGCTAGGGTTTGCCTTATATACCTAGGGCAAAACATAAAATCCTAAAACGTTTTAATGAGCTAGGGCTGAGTTGGAAATTTTGCAGAAAGCGCATCAGACCCGATATTCGATTGATCGAGCCTAAGCTTCGATCGATCGAGCCAGGCCGAGATGCATAGTAACTTCTGCATCAGCTCGATTCCAACTTTACAAAAATGATACAACTTTGAGCAAGTCTAAACAAGATTAAACAACCTGTTTTGATCATGGTTTGCCAACAATACAAATTAGAATTCTAAATACATTAATTTTATGTCTTTAGAACCTAACACAGCCACTCAGCCTTTTGTTTTGCCTCATAAATTATAATGTTTATTATAAATTTAGTGATTTTTGTTTTTGTGTGTCCTGCTATAGTTTTATTTATTTATTAAAGTTAAATATTGTAGGTGATTTTACTAAAATGAATACTGAAAGTGAAAAATCAGCTCAGTCAGTTGCCTAATTTAAATTCTAGACATAAACGTATTTTATGTCTAAAAATATTAAAAAATATGCCTAAATATAAAATTTAATTAATTATTTAACCGCTGTGTCCCCGCCGTGTCGTGTCCTTATTTTTCAAAAATTGGCATATCCCTGTGTCCGTGTCCGTGCAACATAGCTTTTTGACTTCTAAGTAATTATAAGTTTATAAGTAAATTTCGAAGATGATGGAGTAGTGGTGTGCTGTCGCAGGCAACCAAAAATAAAACCTATACTCCTAAAAATATATGTAGTAGTGCGAGTAAGGATCGTTCCCACGGAGAGTATCTAGCCTAGTTTTTTTATGCTATGTGAACAAGGAGGGGGGGGGGTGTTTTGAGTATAAGGCAAAGAATTTTAAGAAAAACAACTAAGGAACAATTTAAATCAAAGTATCAAAATCAATCAAGAGAACAAACCTTGGTCTAAGTCAACATCCACCATCGGAATTTTACAACTGATCATCGATGCAAGTATATATCAATTCACACTTTGAATATTCACCGTTGGAACTATTTTCCTATCTCTCCTTAGTCGTAGTTAATTAGAAAACAAGCGATCTAATTAACCCTAACTACTAAACAACCTAAGACAAGCGCTAAAGGTTTAATCTAGTAGCAGCCTTAAGAATTAGAGAGATCGACGAAACTAAACAACACAAACACAAGCGGTTGCATTTAATTTAGTCGAGTGTTCTTCCTAAGATCTAATAATTTCTAACGCAGCAAATCATTAAATCTTGGTTGCTTCACAAGTTAGAGAGATCAAACAATTACGGATTTGATATCTAACCTAGCAGTAGATTGCAACGAATAATAAACTAGTAGGCCTCCTAGTAATTAAACGAGACAATGATGAAAATAGGCACAGAAGAACATCCGATATTCAAAGCATAAATTGAACAATAAAAACAAATTAGATCTCACAGTTTTATTGATTTCGAGGCTTCAGTTTCCTTTGACCAAGTATAAAAGTTTTAGCCACGCAAGGCCATGATGAAAACTCCAAGGAGAAAATCAGAGAAGAAGGGAGAGAGAGGCATGTGTGTCCAATCTGATTTCTCCAACCCTTTTTACACGTTAATTCCCCCTTTCCCAAGCCTACCAAATCTCCTAAAAATATTCTAAAAATAATATCCAAATCTGACTAATTAAGGAAAAATATTAAAAAATAAAACAAAGTCCTAATATAACTAGGAAAGAGGTGTTTTCCAGCTGGAATTTTCGTGCATCAGATCTGGAAGCTTCTGAAAATAAACCGCATCAGATCCACGTATTAAAATTTCAAGCAAAGGAACATTCCAGAACGTCAGCAGTGCATGTGCAGCAACTTCAAGCCCGATTTCGACCCTGATGCGGCCCGTATCTCTCAAAACTCAAAACATGAAAGTTGTAGAGCTTTGTCTTGGCGTTCCATATCATCTTGAATCATCTCAATCGGAGCTTGGATGAGAAAGTTATGCCCAGATTACGAAGCGATGTCAAAGCTGTCCAGAATTGCCCAATTAGCTACGTTTTGCACTTAATGCCTCCATTTGCATCCTAAATCAAAATATAAGAATAATGAGTACATATAAGCACCAAATAAATATAAAAGACTAACCATTAATAGAGAAATATATGACATTTTGCATTCTCATCAGTAATCATGGTGATGAGAATAATTTAAATAATGAAAACTTCCATGCTCACCAACTCATTAGAACTCTCAGGGATTATTTGCAACCTACTAGGAGTAGTGCACCGTCATGCATCATTTTTCCAACTAATGCAAATAATTTTAATTTTAAGCCTGGTATGATTTCATTACTTCCTAAATTTCATGGCTTAGATTCTGAAAATCCTTATCTACACTTTAAGGAATTTGAGGAGGTATGTTCTACCTTCCATGACCAATCATGTAATGAAGAGACCATTAGGTTGAAGTTGTTCCCTTTTTCTCTTAAAGACAAGGCAAAAACTTGGCTTAATTCTTTGAGACCTAGATCAATTGGTACTTGGCAAGAGATGCAAACTGAATTTTTAAAGAAAATTTTTCCAATTCATAGGACTAATGCACTTAAAAGACAAATAATGATTTTTTCACAAAAAGATAATGAGGCATTTTATCAATGTTGGGAAAGATTTAAAGATTTGCTTAATGCTTGTCCACATCATGGCTATGAAACTTGGCGTATAATTAGTTTTTTCTATGAAAGTTTATCTCCAAAGATGCGCCAATTCGTAGAGATGATGTGCAATGGAGAATTTTTGAATAAAGATCCTAATGAGGCTTTTGATTATTTTGATCTCTTAGCTGAGAATGCCCAATCTTGGGATACCACTGATACCTCAGATAGGTCTAGAGCATCCACCAACCCCTCTGGGGGTGGTAAGTACCAACTTAGGGAAGATGATGACCTTAATGCTAGGGTGGCTAGTCTAACTAGGAAGCTCATGCTTCTGTTGATTTTATTGATGCCTGTGAAACTCTTCGTAAGGAATTATTGAAATCTATGAAAATTGCTAAGAAATTCAAGGAAGAGTTAAAATTGGCTAATCTTGAAAAAGAGGAATTGATTGTTAGATTAGATGAATCTAATAAAAAGAATGAATTTTTGAGAAATCAAATTTCCTCTCAAGATGAGAAGATGAAAAGCTTGGAAAAAGAGTTAGTTGAATCTAAAGCTAAAATTGAAAATTTAACTAGTACCAAGCCTGCTGTTGATAACAGAAGTGTTTCTGTTTCTCTTAAGCCTAAAACTAAGAAAGTTTATATCCCTCCTTTTAAGAGGAATAATAAAGAAAAAGCTTATTTTGCTAGGTTAGACAAAGGTAAAAGTTCTGATGTAGACGCTGAAGTTTCTAAACCTATGTCTAAACCTACTGTTAGAGAGCATAAGAAATCTGTTTTTGTGTCTACCTATCACCTTTGTGGTGTTGTTGGTCATATTAGACCAAATTGTTCTTTGTTGAGACAAAAACCAAAATCTGAGACTAGATTTGTTGTTAGGAATACTGATGTTCCTAAATTTGTTCTTGTTTGCCACTTTTGTGGTGTCTGTGGTCACATTCGTCCTAATTGTTATAAATTGAAATTTAAGCATTATGTGTTTCAATCTAGGATATGTGATGATATTTCTCCTGCCATAAGTCCATATAAATTGTTTCATATTATTTTTAAAAGTTTAAGCTTGTTGGCTTGTGAAAGGAATTTGCAGGATTTTAGTCTATCTCAGAAGATTGGTGTAATACCTCAAATACACTCTGCTTCTCATGGATTTTCACCTACAAAGCCGAAAACTCGTGCTAGATGGGTGAGAAAAGATTCTCTTAGGTGAGTGTTGCTGACTTGTCCCTGATTTAATTCTTTCAATTATTTGTGGACATATTTTGTTTCTGTTTTTGAGTCTTGTTTTATTTTTTTTGAGGATTACATGAGTTATAATATCTCTCTCTTGATTTAGAACATGCTTGACATTATGGAGAAACTTGAATAGTATGTGTTATATAAGTGCTAAGCTATTTCTGATTTTGTGTGAGTATGTACTAATTTGTACATGTACTCAAGGGTTAATTAAGAAATTGATACTTCTTGTTTGTGTACCCTCTATAACTTAGTTAAATACTGTCATGCATTGCATTTGTATTGTTCATTTAGCATAATATGTGCTTTTTTGTTTTTGGTCATATAGTTTTTAAAACCAAAAAGATTTTTGTGTTTTGTATTTCACATCTTGAATTTATAATCAAGGATTGGCCATATTATCTTTACATAACAAGTTTATGTACCTTGTTTAGCTTTGATGAGCTTATTTATTGCACTTGACTAGTTGAAGCTTTGTAGTGCATGTTGTGTGGGAAAGATTTTATGGTGTTTATCACTTTGTCTTAATCTTGAAGTCACATGTTATTTGACTGTCGGACTTGATCCTTTTGAGAAAGGCATAAATAACCATCTCACCACTGTTCACTAGCCAATCATGAACACCTTAGTGCATATCGTAAGATTTTGTGCTCGAGAAAGTGTAGCACATGCACAAAAAGAACATAAGGTGTAGCCTCGGTTTAATTGCTTAATGCTTAAAATTGGTGTGTACTATTAGGCTTGATGCCAAATCACATAATTAAAATTGGTGTGTACATTATCCTAGCTTTTTAATAAGTTTCTGAATAAATTAAAATTGGTGTGTATATTATGAGGAAAAATTCAAGAAACTTACATGATTGCAAGCTTATGTTCTAGGAGATGTGGGAGTTATATGATGTAACTCTTTAGGTGATAGTCTCTTTTAAATTCTATGTGATGAATTTTGTAGACTTTGTGATTGATTGCTATTCACATATCACCTCACATGTATCTCAAGCTTTTGCTAGTTGCACACACTACACAAGTTACTCTTTGCTAAACTTGGTACATTATATTATGTGTGATTTTGTTGTGGCCATCCAAGATTAAAAGTTCCTTCATTTTAATGCAAAATGTGTTTAATGTTTGCGCTTTGAGGACAAATTGATTGAAAATCTTGATTTTGGAAGATTTGGGTTGAATTCAAGTGTTTTTGAAAAAACTTTTCGTCTCATACTCATGCATTTTTTTATAAAACAATGTGCTTTGAGGAGTTTCTGCATTAAAATGCTCTGTTTTCAAAAATCTGATTTTTTCAGACTTTCGATCGATTGAACCTGTTTTTCGATCAATCGAAATTGTGATTAAAATTTTTGGTTTGAGTCTGCCTGACTCGATTGATGTTTGATCGATTCTCGATCGATCGCAACTGAAAAATTTTCAGTTTCTATGTTTTTGACCAAAATATTTTTTATGCATCATTTGTGTTTAGGATTCACATGCATTGCATTGATTTTTGTATCCATCTTGCAGTTTTGCAGTCATAACTCTCATTGTTTTCACACATAACATGCATACACTTTGCTAAATTGGGTACCCAACTTGATTTAAAAATTGATTGATTAATTTTTGAGTTATGTACTTTATAGTATATGCTATTTTTATGTGTGAACTGCAGAAAATATTTTTCTATTTTTATGTGTGAACTGCAAAAAATATTTTTCTAAAGAGATATGATGGATAATCAATGTGCAAATATTTTCTCTACTCCTGCAACTGTTTATGGGGCACATAGTGTCAAGTTTGCATTTATTGAAAGAGAGAATATTTTTTCTTTATGTGTATCCTCAACTTAGTTTTTTTTTTTTTTAAAAAAAAAAAACTTGGTTTGTGTCTTTTTATTTATCCCCACCCCCTTTATTTTTCCCCAAAAATGTTTTTCCTAAAACTTGTTTTGTTTTTCCTATTTTTATAGGGGGAGAAATTTTTTTAACCTTTGTGGTTCAGAGGGGGAGTTGTCTCTATTTTCTATAGTGTTGAATTGTTTTGTGTTTCCTTGATTCTCTATGTTCTCTTATCCTTTGTTGTGTATGTTTACTCTTTTGAGTTGTCTTTGTCAATACGTGACAAAAAGGGGGAGATTTAATAAATGTGGGAATATGTGTGGAAAATACAAGAATGTTCTGTTTAGGGAGAGTTGAACATTTTTTTGTTGTATCTAACTTAGGAGGAGAGTTAGTTTGCATATTTGTATGTTTTACTGTTTTTCTGTCACACATGCGTTTATGCGTTTTGTTTAGTGTTTCAGGAAATATACAGGTTGATTCAATTGAGCTGTTGTCTACACTTGTAACTGATGGATAGTAGTTAGGTTGAATTTGTTGTAATGGGCATTTTATTGTATTGGGTTGTTCTTGTATTTGAGCATTTCATTTGTATGAAAGTTTTGTCACGAATTGCCAAAGGGGGAGTTTGTTAGGTTCTAAATGTTTAGAACAATTGGCAAATCGTGAACACAAACTTGTCTAGATATAGATCTTAGAGTCTATAAGTTTATTAGACAATGCTCAAGGTGATTCAAGTCAAGATTCAAGAACATACAAGCTGCAGGAAGAAGACTTCATATTCTGCCTGGTTTGATCGATCGAAGAACAGGCTCGATCAATCGAAAATCGTATCTGCAGAATTTTAAGTCAGCCCAAACAGCAGCTTAAGCCCATTAAGGATTAGGGTTTCAGATCTACTTCTCCCACTATATAAAAGAAACCCTAAGCCACGTTTTTGAGACTGAAGAGAGAGAGAGATTAGAGTGCCTCTTGTGCCTCCTTTGTATTTAGGGTTTTGTACCCAAAACCTCTCTAAGGTTGCTTACATTGCTGTTTTGTGTAAATCTCTTGTGAGATCTAGAGGAGCTTTCCTTTACACAAAGCTTAGGGTTTTCAAGGAGAAGATGTGATCTACACTTTGATGATCAACTCAGTTGCTGCCATTGAAGCCTAAAGAAAAACAAGTGTGGGTGCTTGTATCTGGTGGTGAATCCAAGAAAGAAGGAGTCTGTGGTCTCGGAGCTTGCATGTGGTCGTGTCAGTAAGTTTTACTGGTGGGTAGCAATAAGAAGTCAAACGGGAAGTTTGTAAGTCTTATTGTATGAACTTCGATTCTTTCAAGATAGTGGATTCAGGTTTACCTTGAGGATAGCTAAGTTAAATCCTCCCCAGGTTTTTACCGGTTTGGTTTCCTAGGTCATCATATCGTGTGTTCTTTATTTTCAGCTATTTTGCATGTTATGATATATTTGTGTTAACCTAGATTTGTTAATTTGACTAAGTTAATCACTTGGCTAATTACATAGGTTAATCCAATTGTGGTTTTAAGGGGTCTAAAAACCAACAATTTAAAAGAGATACCTAAGGTACTGTATATAAGATACTGTATCTAAATTTTACTATTTTTTTAAATATTTTATGTTATTTCCTTTTTCCTAGTTGAATTAGGATAAAATTTATTCTTATTTTCTTAATTATGCTTTTCTTTCTATAGTAGAAGTAGGACTTTGCTATTAATATTAATATTAATATTATTATTATTATTATTATTATTATTATTATTATTATTGAGAAAATTCAACACGTATAGATGTTCCGTTATTCCACACTTGACCTATTGCAAAACATTCATTGCACCGATAGCATTCTTTGAAAATTCTAATTTCTAGCTCTAGGTGCTTGGAATTATAGACGTCTATACCGCAAGTGGGGATGGGTCAATGACGACTCAAATGATCGATCTCCTTTTAGACATGTGATTTGTTCGTACAATTTTTGGATTAATGATTCCAAGGGCGGAAAGTTGCGACGCTAATATATTTATTAAGACAACCTTCACACACACACATATATATATACACACTTTTTTTTACCATATATACACGCACATATATATACACACACTTTTTTATTTGATAAGTTATATATATATACACAAAAAAAAAAAATAAAAAAATAAAGAGCTTAGTATTTTCAATCAAAATTATTTTTGATGGCGATCTTTTATAAAATAAAATTCATTTTTTTCCATTTTCATAGTGAAATTCTTAAAAAGTTTCATTTTAAATATAAATTATCAAATTTTATACTAAAGTAAGTAAAAAATCTTTCAATTGAACTAATGAAATTTTCAAAAACATGAATGATCCAAAACTTGGAGGAATAAGTTAGGCTCCAAACATATTTAAAGCTACATTGTTCTAACCCATTATATGACAACTAAAGACACATTTCATGTGTAGTTTTAGTGACAATTTTTTTTTAATGAATTAATGACTTGTTAATCGCCACATAACGGGTTGAAAAAGATAGATTCAAACATATTTGATGCCAAACTTTATCAAATATTTAACAGATATAAGAGCACATTTTACAATAAAAAATTGAACTGCGAAAAATAAAGTTATACCTCTATAACTATTAGACCAATTTTTTTAAAGAGTATTATTAGACTAATTCCAATATTTGGGGGGCCAACTCTTATTTTTGTAGAC
>JARYZH020002612.1:0-14731 GCA_030021035.2 Notholithocarpus densiflorus
CTTTTACATGCACTTCAAATCCCTACAAAAAGTATGACCGACATAATTTTTATTTTTATTTTTTAAATGGGATGATCAACATAAATTATTTCCCAGTTAATGACATGCAGAAAGCCTTTTCAGTTCAAAAAAAAAAAAAAAAGATTATCCAAATAGTAAATAACTAATATTCTCCAAGATAAGTCGGCTCCAAGTAGTATTCTATAAACTCCAAGATTATTTTATTTTAGTATTAAAAAAAATCCAAGATTAGTTGGTGCTTCTCAATTTTTTTTTTCAATCGCCTAATTTATTTTTTCAATTATCCTCCAAGATTACTAGGTTTGGGAGTTTGGCAATTAATTTGGTTATTATTGGTATTTAGTGATTTAAAAGGATTTTTTTTTTAATAAAAAAAGTGATGTTAGGATATTATAATTTTATTATATAGATTTTATAAATTGATGTGTTAATTTCTATACACACAACAAAAAAGTAATTATGAAATTTTTTTATCATATTCTTCTTCTTTTTTCTTTTTGATAAACAAGGCTAATCTTATTGTTGAAAAGCTAATAAAAATGTCCCAGGTTACAATAGGAGAAACATCAGCTGGTACTTCTTCTGATCAGACTTGAAACTCCAAAATAGACTTTGCCCTTTTTGCTAATACATGTGCTACCACATTCAGAGCACACTCCTTTAATTGGGTATGCCTTATTGAGAAATCATATTTGGTAAGCCTAAACTTGATATAACAAGGACAAATACAATTGGCAGAACCATGTAACAAAAAGCATGCTGAAATTGGATTTTCCAAAATTTAATGGGTTCCCGCTAATAATATTTTCAAATTTAGCAAATAACAACTCAAACAAGTTTTAAAAAAGAAAATCAAATAAACAAATTCAAACTTGGGAAGATTAAGTAAGATGGAGCACAGATTGGGTCCAATGCTCCTATGCATTGAATCTGTAAAGACTATGATACGTAAAGATTAGGTAAGAGCACTAGACTCGAGCCAAATCCGATAAGATGTAGCAAGTTTAATTTGATACATATCAACCAGTCATATGGAGGGTGTCCCTACTATCAATTGCACAACCCTAACTTATCCCAGTGTACCTTTGCATTTGGTTAGCACCACCTTAACCAAAAAAAAAAATTTCTTCATATGCATATTGGAAACCTAATCCACGCAATTGTATGTGATTCATGTACCTGTAGCCCCACATTCCCATTTTTATTTTAAATATTGTTCAAGGAAAAAGGTTATGCCATTGGTTCAATAAAAGATTTTTTTCTTTTCATTTTTGGTCTTTTCTTTTGCTGAACTTAAAAGAGTGTTGACACCTTGACAAAAAATTATTATCATCTTTAAAGAATTTTGACCTCCTAAGCTTTCCCGAGAATCTTTTGTTACCAATTTGGTTCTAAAAATTAGAGCAATCATCAATCTTTCTTTTCAATTCCAAAGGCATCCTCTCTATTTGCTTGGAAACGGAGAGAATGCATTCTATGATTAAGATTTAGTAGTTAATAAATTTAAAAGTGAATATAATACTATGTTATTTAAAATCAATTTCTATTTACTATTTTGTATAATGGAATTATAAATAATATGACACCATATACACTTTTAGATTCAAGAAAACTAAATTTGAACTACGAAATGAACTCTTTTCATTTGACTTAAATAAAGAGAATCATCTTTTCTTTTCTTTTTTTATGTCCTCAATCTCCCAATTTAATATGATAGAAGAGTGGTGTTAGGGATATTACAAATTTTACGATATAATTTTTATAAATTTATTTGTCAACTTTTAGACCCAAAATGAAAAGGAAATTTCGAAAGTAACCACCAATTTTATTACAAAAATCTTATAAACCTATATGTCAACTTTTAGACACAAGCAGTTTGTAAGGCTTATATAATAGAATATAGGATATCTATAATCACTCATCATAAAATATTGCAGTAGTTGGTTTTGTATAATGTCATTGAAATTATAATCATATAGAGTATATCCTAAATATTTTGAACAAAGGTTTTGTATAATACTATGGACCATTGTAGTTTTGTAATACTATTATGATTTTAGAGTTCTCATATGAAGCCTATCGTGAGTGCGTGTGCACGCATGCGTGATAGTCAACCTATAAGAAGATGTGACATCCTATAAATCACACCATTTTCTGTATAACAGTAAATATTTATTAATTTTAAGGGGAAATTATTTTATCGTTCTAAACTATATCTCAAATTACACTTGACACTTTAAACTTTTAGAATGCACGATTAGCACCCTAAACTATAACTCATGTTACACTTTACACTCTGCCATCAATTATAACATTATTTGATAGAATCATGTAAAAAGACTCAATTGTCCTCTTTTCAATCATTTAAAAATAAATGAGAAATTACATTTTACTACCTTAAACTATACTCTCAATTACACTTTGCACCCTATAAACTTTAGTTTTCCATCCAAGATAGCAGCAAAATTAACAGCGGGATGCAAAGTATGACACATGTTATAGTTTAGGGTGTTAACCGTGTATTTTATTAGTTTATGCTGCAAAATTTAATTTGGGGTATAGTTTAGGATAGTAAAGTGTAATTACCCCATAATTTAAGCATCTCATACATGCCACGGATAATTAAGTGAAAATTATAAATTCAATACTTATTTTAACCAAAAAAAATAAAGGTTAACCTTTCTCATATATATATTGTAAGGACCTGATTTGAAATCCTAGCCTAAGATATGAATGGACTTAGGCCCAAAAAACCCAAAACAATGAATTTGTAGAGAATGGGTAAGAAAAACTGGGCTTTAGTTAACCGAACAACAAGGTAGGTAGGTTTGATAACAGAAGAGTTAAAATATACAAGTGTAAACTGAAGAAAAAACGTCCTCGGCGAAGTCCGAGGAGACTAATTCTCATATAATGTTCTTGAGTATGATTACAAATTTGGTTTTTTATTGTTACAGTGTTTCTTTCCTAGTTTTTCCGATCCCCTTGTCTCACTGCCTTCCTCTTCTTTTACACTGTCTCTCCTTTTCATCCCCACCTTCCACGTGCATGCCAGACGGTTGGTGCTAATACTTGTCACATCAGCACTCCCCATAAGTCTTCATGTAGTAGTTGTAGGACTGAAGTCCGCTGTTCAAGCATCACCTCCACATTAATGCGGCCAGAGAGTTAGCTGTAGTGCATTTATTGCGGAGGTAGCAGCTTTCCCCTCAGATATTTTTAGGACTTCTCCCAGTCTAATCTCACTGCAATACGTATCTGCACCAACGGAACTTCCTGGAACGTTATTTAGGACGACAAATAACCCCCTCGGACCTCGGTGTTGGTTAGCCGAGGATGAGATTATCCTCGGCCCACCCCTTCGAGTTGTTGTCACCAAGGCTGATCTCTCTTCTTACTGTCTCAGTCTCTTCTGACAAAGATATCCCGTCCTCGGACAAACCCTCATCCTCGGATTGGGCCACAGGCCCAATATGTAAACAGATAACAACTTCTGGGCTTAATATCCCTACAATAGTCCCTCGGGATTCTTCTTTCTGGCTCCTCGGCAAGAAAGGAGGATTCCGATGTCACCATTGTCAGTCCGTGCCTATCACGCATTACTTTTGCCTGGTCAAACGCCTTTTCAACTGCCCGAGACACGCTCCTAACGTTTCTGCTTACGGGATATGCCCCTCATTAAATTTTGACGGCCTCATGTCCCCCACATTCTACGGTGCGATGCAAATCTAACGGCTGAAAACTTCGTTAAGACCTAAGCGAGAACTTTCCCGCTCTGTAGCTCTCTCTTTAATATAAATACCCCTCAAATCAACTTCTCCTCTCACTTTAGCATTCATACCATTCCAGCGCACATACCTTGAACCTGCTCACCTTTCTGACTCACTTAAGCCCTTTACAAATACCAAAGGCCTATCCAAGGACCACTTTATTCTTACTATAAGTCTTCACAACCCTTTTCATTTTGTTCTTGCACATATTCTTCTTTTTTCTGCATTTTTTTCCTCCTCGGCTCCATTTTCTCTTTTCAATCTTTGTTAGTTCACCTAAACCTTTCTAGGATTGGGTAGATTTGAGAGTTTGGTAGACTCTGAGAAGGGTATGGAGAACTTTCGAGCTAAGTATAGGATCCCCCCAGGGGTAGGAACTAGGTACTGTAAAGAGGGAAAATGGCATACAGATAGGCAGGTGGGAGAAGTAGTTATCCCCATGATTGCCTTCATAAAAGGTGGGATGAGGATTCCCATGGGTATCGTGACTAGGGATTATCTTAGGGCTCATAGACTAGCTCCTATCCAGTGCGCCCCAAACGTGTTTAAGATCTTAGGGTGTGTAGATGCCCTCAATGAGAAGATGGGTTTAGGGCTTACCCATCATGATGTTAATTAGGTTTACAACCTCCACCATTTGAAGGGGCAAGGGTACTACCTGAAGTCTAGGTATCCTGAGGTTAGGCTTATTCAGTGCCTCCCTGATTCGAATAAGGGCTTAAACAAAGACTTTCTGATTGTGTTCGAGGAGTGGCACGACGGCCTCCCTTGCCCGACGAAATAGGGGACACCAGGTGGGGTTTTTAGGCTTAGGTGATATATTGATATTTAAAATCCTTCCCCAACTCGTGTTATTTCCTGCTGATGATATTTTTGTTCTTTTTAATGGTTTTACAGATATTCACGCTGCTGTACCCAACTTCAACCTCGTGAACGTGTCGAGCCTGGACAAAATTTTGAAGGCTAAGGTATTTGTACACTCGGACGGCCAACTAAGAGCAGCGCACATCATCCTCAGCTACACCCCTATAACCAAGACCTTCCAGGCACCAAAGTGTGTCATTAGAGCCAATGATCCTAGGCTGCACCAGATCAGTGTAGCGACTCCCGGCTTCCTTCTCCTCGGCCCTGTTCCAGAAGGCACACTCCCCACAGAGCCCATACCCAAAGGTGAGTTCACCATAGAGCCCATATTCGAGGGTATACCAAAGGTAGTCTCGCCACTACAACAAACAACCGGAGCGGCTACTTCGTCTCGCCCCATCAACACAGAAAAGGAAGAAGTGGTAGAAGTAGCCGATTCCGAGGACGAGTTTGAAGTTTTCAACCAAGCCTTGTCTCCGGAAACTTCAGTCCCTGATCTCGGCCCACCATTCTCACCAATAATCGACGAGATGGGTATTCAGCGCAAACCAAAATCCAGTCTGTTGGATTTGATAGAGTCCCAACCTAGGAGGGATGCACCTGGGAAGGGAACTCATACCAAGCCTCCTACTCCTCCTCCTGCTCTACCCTTCCAAACGGCCGACCTAAAGAGGAAAAGAGAGCAAAAAGGGAAGGAGGTGATGGGAGCTAGATAAACCCTTCCCCCCCACGAGGTCGAGGTTCAAAGGGCATCCAAACAAGCCAAAACAGGGTAGAGGGGGATCGAGAAGAGAAGCAACCCCCAGGTAGGGCCTCCAGCCTGGCTCCCTGCCCCAATACTAAATGGGGAACCTCTCCTTGCCAACGCCTCCATCCGCGATTTCCAAGGAGGAACAGCCGGCTACGTTGCCGATGCGGTGGAGTAGGCTTTACTGCTCCCCGAGGATATGGCTGAGCTGCGAGACATGAGGAGACACGAGGTCTTCTTCAGTCTTAAAAGATACCTTACCATGGTATGTCCTTTTCCTTTTTCCCTAATCTGTTTTCTTTGTCTTCTTTCCCTAATCTTTGTTTCTTTTCTCTGCAGGCTGTTCAGGCCTCCTTCCGAGCAGAGGAGATGACCAATTACTGCCATAGGCAAATGAAGGAAGAGGAAGAAAGGCGTATCACCGCCGTGGAGGCCTTTCAGGTAGCCGATAAGAGCCTCCAAGAGCTCAAGAAGAGACTACATGAGGAGGAAAAAGAAATAAAATATGCAGCAGCCACTCTTGAAAATGTTGAAAAGTAAGCTGAGAGCCGAAGGCTGCTGCTGCTGTTGCGCAGTACCGAGGACCAACTAACGTCCTCCAAGACCCAAATTGCTGCATTGAAAAAGAAATTTGAGGAGGTTAAGAAGGCCAAGGCTCTAGCAGAGAAGGCCAAGGATGAGGCAGAGAAAGCAAAGGATGAAGCTGAGTAGCATGGGTATGATGCTGGGGTGGCCGAGACCGAGGATAACCTTAGGGCCGAGGTCCCTGCTGTATGTAGGACTTACTGCACCCTGGTATGGGATGAGGCCTTCAACCAAGCTGGGGTTGAGGCTTCTTCTGTACTGAGGAAAGCAAGAAGTGTCTACTACCCCCCAGCCATACGCCCTTCCAGTTCTTCGGATTTTAAGGCCAACCCAGTGTCCTCGGAGGCAGGTGAAATTCAAAACAGCCCACCTAAAGCTCCTCCTACGGTCAACACTTCTTCAGAAGGGGCAAAGCAGGCCGAGGATACTACAAAGACTGGGGATGTCAGTAAATAAGTAGTCCAAGGTTCTGGCCTACCTCCACTGGCTCCAAAGGATATTTCTAAGGAAAAAGAAACTTCCCAAAGCATGGAGTTGGTGTTGGCAACCCTCTCCATACCCCCAAAAGAGGATCCCAAAGATAAAATCAAAGTATCCTCCACAGCGGCAAATACCCAACCTCCCAATGATTCAAAAGAAAAACTTGTAATAAAAATGAAAAAATAGGTTGCCATTTTTCTTTCCTTTTTTTTTCTTTTTATTTTTATATTTTTTTTGTTTTAGTTTCCAAGTTCTGTATTTACATCAATCTTTTGTAATCCATTTGCCTTTGTTAGAGGCCTAATAGTAATGAACATTGCAAATTTTTTATTTATGACTTTGACGTTAATGTTGCTTCTAATTTAACCTCTGCTCGCTTCAACACTTTGAGAAAAAAAAAGAATGTGACCATGGGGCACATCTTGTGCTACTAATCTGTCTAAGCGGCAGTATAAATTTTACACATATCATGATCAGTATCAAAATAAGTGAAATCTACTAAGTTTATCACCTCAGCAAAGCATAATTCTTATTTTAAGAACCTACACAGTACTGCGACGTGCACATAGGTTTTAAAGTTTCTCTCTGCCTTACTTAATAACAGTTTTATAAGATCAAAGGGACAATACACTTTCACACAGACATAGGCACGCCTACAAATGCTTTAAGTGATGCTCATGAGCATCTAATTGAGACTCTTGTTGCAGTGAAAATCATTGCTGTTTGGAGTGATTATACCAAGAGTGTGTAGTCCGAGGAGCCGAGCATGACCAAGGCTCCGTCTGATACTTAGATAATGGTCATAATGTGTCAATTTTCCCAAAGCAAATGGTCCGAGGAACCAGGCATAACTATGGTTCTTGTTCAACACTTAGAAAAATGATTAAAAGATATCGATTTTCCCAAGGTATATGGTCCGAAGAGCCAAGCATGACCAATGTTCTGTTTGATATTTAGATAGATGCCAAGGAGTATTAATTTTCTCAAGGTATGTGGTCCGAGGAGCCAGACATGACCAAGGTTCTGTTTAATACTTAGATAAATAATTAAAAGATATCAATTTTCCCGAGGTATGTGGTCCGAGGAGCCAGGCATGACCAAGGTTCTGTTTGATATTTAGATAGATGCCAAGAAGTATTAATTTTCCCAAGGCATGTGATTCGAGGAGCCAAACATAGCTAAGGTTCTGTTTAATACTAAAAATAATGACTGAAAGTTATCAATTTTCCTAAGGCATGTGGTCTGAGGAGCCAGGCATGGCCAAGATTCTGTTTGATACTTAGATAGATGTCAAGGAGTATTAATTTTCCCAAAGCAGGTGGTCCGAGGAACTAGGCATAGCTAAGGTTCTGTTTAATACTAAAAATAATGACTGAAAGTTATCAATTTTTCCAAGGCATGTGGTCCGAGGAGTCAGGCATGGCCAAGGTTCTGTTTGATACTTAGATAGATGTCAAGGAGTATTAATTTTCCCAAATCAAGTGGTCCGAGAAACCAGGCATAGCTAAGGTTCTGTTTAATACTAAAAATAATGACTAAAAGTTATCAATTTTCCCAAGGCATGTGGTCCGAGGAGCCAGGCATGGCCAATGTTCTGTTTGATACTTAGATAGATATCAGAACGCATGACATACAACATAGTAGACCCAAATGTGGTGAAGGAAGCTTTTATTAATAATAATACCTCATCAGGTTATTTACATTCCAGGGGCGTGGTACAGCCTTTTCCTCTAGATCCTCAAGATAATATGCCCCTATTCTGGCCACCGACGTGACACGATACGGCCCTTCCCAGTTGGGTCCCAATTTTTCTCATGTTGGGTTTTTCGTTGTGCTTAAAACCTTTCTTAAGACCAAGTCTCCAACTATCAGAGGCCTTAGCTTTACGTTGGAATCATACCCCCGTTTGAGCTTGTGTTGATAGTAGGCCAATTGAACCGTGACATTTTCTTTCCATTCTTCAATCAGGTCCAAATTCTTTTCTAATAGCCCATCGTTGCTGCTCGGAGTGAAGGAACTCGTTCTCAGCGTGGGGAACCCAGTCTCTAGGGGGATGACGGCCTCGGCCCCATAGGTCATTGAAAAGGGGGTCTCCCCAGTAGACTTCCGAGGTGTAGTCCGGTATATCCAAAGGACGTGTGGCAACTCTTCCACTCATTTTCCTTTTGCGTCGTCCAATCTCTTTTTAAGTCCACTCATTATGACCTTATTGGCAGTCTCAGCCTGTCCATTCCCTTGTGGGTAAGCCGGGGTGGAATACCTGTTCTTTATTCCTAGATCACTGCAGTATCTCCTAAAGGCTTTGCTATCAAATTGGAGCCCATTGTCCGAGATGAGTGTATGAAGAATTCCAAACAGGGTGACAATATTTTTCCAAACGAATCTTTTGGCATCTAGGTCTCTGATATTTGCCAGTGGTTCAGTTTCAACCCATTTGATGAAATAATCCGTGCCGACCAATAAATACCTCTTATTCCCTGCTGCCTTGGGGAAGGGTCCTACAATGTCCAAGCCCCATTGAGCAAAAGGCCAAGGACTGGACAGTGGATTGAGGACTCTCCCAGGTTGATGAATGTTTGGTGCAAATTTTTGGCATTGGTCGCACTTTTTCATATATTCATGCGCTTCTTTCTGCATATTTGGCCATCAATAACCTTGTGTGAGAGCCCTATGAGACAAAGATCTGCCCCAGTGTGGCTTCCACAAATCCCTTCATGCAACTCTTCCAAGAGTAGCTCAACTGTTTCAAGATGAATGCACAGCAGGCATGGGCCAGAGAAGGATCTTTTATACAACTTGTGGTCCTTGGACAGCCAAAACCGAGGAGCTTCTCTCCTTATCTTGTCGGCTTCGGACTTACTCTCAGGCAGGACATCTTCCTTAAGGAATATCACAATAGGGTCAATCCAGCTAGGCCCCACCCTTATTTGGTGAACATGAACCACATTCCTCTCCACTTCGGAGGGTTTGCACAAGTCCTCCACAAGGATTACCTGAGGTAAACTCTGTGCCGAGGAGGTTGCCAGTGTGGTGAGAGAGTCCGCATGTGTATTTCTACTTCTAGGGACTTGTGATAAAATAAAAGACTCAAATTCAGACTGTAAGTGTCTAACCTGGCTCAAATATTCCTGCATTCTAAGATCTCTTGCTTCTAGCTCCTCTTGGACTTGGCCTACAACCAGCCTGAAGTCAGAGAATATCTCCACTGCTTTTCCACCCATTTTTTGAACCATGGTCATCCCTACCAACAGAGCTTCGTACTCGGCCTCATTATTAGTGGCCGAGAATCTCAGTCTCAAGGATTTCTCAATTGTAATCTTCTTCAAGGATACTAGAACTAGCCCCACCCCAGATCCCCTGTGATTAGCCGTGCCATCGACATAGACCTTCCAGGACAAAGGTTCTTGCAAGGAGATTACCATAACCAATTTTCCATCCATGTTTGGCTCTTCCAACCTATCTTCTGATGAGGTCTCGACAAATTCAGCCACCAGGTCGGCAAGGACTTGACCCTTGACAGAGGTGCGAGACATATATTTAATATCAAAAGCCCCTAAGATCGTGCCTCATTTTGCAATTCTCCCCGTGTAGTCAGTGCTCCGAAGTAGAGATCTTAGGGGGAGCTGAGTCAAGACCACAACCGTATGTGATTGGAAATAATGGGGGAGCTTATGCGTACCGTGCACAACTGCCAGGATGGCTTTCTTTAGTGGTAAGTATCTGACCTCAGCTTCATGTAATGACTTGCTCACATAATAGACTGGCCTCTGCACACCACTGTCAACCCGAATCAGTACCAAACTCACCGCATGGGAGGCCACTGCAATGTAAGCAAACAGGACCTCGTCCACCTCGGGCCTAGACATAGTGGGTGGCCAAGAAAGGTACTCTTTCAACAGCTGGAAAGCCAGGGCACACTCCTCTGTCCACTCGAACCCCTTCCATTTGTTCAACAGCTAAAAGAAGGGCCTACACCTATCTGCTGACCGAGAGATGAATTGGTCTAGAGCAGCAGTCATCCCAGTTAGCCTCTGGACCTCTTTGGGATTTCGAGGAGGTTGCAGGTTGTTGATTGCCTTGATTTGGTCAGGGTTGACTTCAATTCCGCGGTGTGTGACCATGTAGCCCAAGAACTTCCCTGATCCTACGCCAAAAGAACACTTAGAAGCATTAAGTCGTAGCTTATGTTTCCTCAAGATAGTAAAGATATTTCTGAGGTCATTAACATGCTCGGACTCTGCCTTACTCTTTATCACCATATCATCGATATAAATTTCAATGTTTTTTCCTAACTGCAGCTCAAACATCCTGGTCATCATTCTCTGGTAAGTAGCCCCTGCATTCTTCAAACCAAAGGGCATCACTTTGTAATGGTAATTTCCAATAGGGTGACGAAAGCTGTCCTCTCTTGGTCGTTCAAGGCTAACGGTATCTGATGGTATCCTTGAAAGGCATCCAAGAAACTCATCCAAGGATGGCCCACAGTTGCGTCCACCAGCTGGTCAATCCGAGGCATTAGGAAAGGGTCTTTTGGGCAGGCTTTGTTCAAGTCTGTAAAATCCACACATACGCGTCACTTCCAGTCTTCTTCTTTACCACTACGGTATTAAGTAGCCATTCAGGGTAAAAGACCTCTTTGATAGCCCGAGCCTGCTTAAGTTTCATCACCTCGTCCTTTACAACATTCGAGTGTTCCTTAGACGAACGCTGAGGTGGTTGCTTCTTGGGGGTGACAGATGGACTAACATTCAGATGATGGCAGATGAAGCTCGGATCCACCCCTAGAGCTTCGTAAGCATTCCAAGCGAATACATCAACGTTCCTCTTGAGAAACACTGCCAACTCCTCTTTCTCCTGAGGTGGTAACTGAGCTCCAACTTGAAAAAACTTTTCTGGATCGTCATCTACCTCAAATTTCTCTAAATCCTCACATTTGGCCTCTTCAGCTGGCCCCTTTGCAAGTAGTTCCGGAGGCTTTGACTGCTATAAACCTTCCTTAACCGAGGCCGAGGACTCAGCCGCTGGCTAATGCAAAATTGCAGACACGAGGCACTACCTAGCCATGGATTGGTTCCCTACTAGCTCCTTAATCCGGTCTCCTGATGGGTACTTCACCTTCTGATGTAGAGTTGAGGAAACAGCACCCAAGGTATGAAGTTAGGGTCTGACCACAATGGCCGTGTAGGGGGAGTATGCATCCACCACTATAAAGTCCACTTCCACTACCTTTGAGCCGGCCTATACGGGTAACCTAATCTGGCCCTTTGGGGTGACAAGTTTCCCATCAAAACTTACCAAAGGCGAATCGTAGGCCGTCAGATCTTCGGGTTTTAAATTTAATCCTCTGTACAAGTCAAGGTACATGATCTCTGCACAACTACCCTAGTCCACCATTACTCTCTTCACATCATACCCCCCTATTCTTAGGGTGACCACCAAAGCGTCATCATGTGGTTGGATGGTTCCAATCTTGTCTTCGTCCGAGAAACTCAACAAAGGTTAGATTTCCAATCTCGCCCTATTCAGTTCGGGGTTGGAGTCCTCGGCTAGTGATCTAGCCACAGACATCACCCTAGAAGGGTGAGAACTAATTCTCCCAGGTGCAGCAAAAATGACGTTGATTGTACCCAACGGGGGCCTTGGAGGAGCGTTCCTTTGAGCCCTTGCCCTTGACTAGTCTCCTTGCCCGTTGAGACGGTACAAAAGATTCTGTAACCTTCCTTCCTTCACTAGTTGCTCCAAATGATTCCACAGAGTTCTACAGTCCTCGGTGGTGTGCCCCCGCTCCTGGTGGTACTGGCAATGAAGGCTCTGATTGCGTCTTAAGGGGTCTCCGCTCATTTTGTTCAGCCATTTGAAGTAGGACTCATTCTTGATCTGCTCCAAAACTTGATGCACCGGTTCTCAAAACACAGTGTTAACCATTTGAGGAGTTGTGGACTCAGATTGCCCAGTGAAGTCCCTCCGGGGTCTGTTATTGTTGTACCGGTCTGACCTGAAATCCTTCCTCTCTTGAGGGATAACCTTGCCCTTTCCCTTGTCTTGCTGCTGGTCCTCTTCAACCCTCTTATACTTGTCGATCCGGTCCATGAGCTGGCATATGTTGGTAACAGGTTTTCCAGTCAAAGACTTCCTTAAGCCATGCTCGGCAAGCAGGCCGAGCTTAAAAGTGCTGATGGCTACATGGTCAAAATCACCTTCTATCTCATTAAACATCTCCCAATATCTGTCCAAATAGGTTTTCAAAGTTTCTCCTTCTCTCATGGACAAAGATAACAGGGAAGCTAAAGGCCGAGGGACTCTGCTGCATGTAATAAAGCGGGATCCAAAGGCTTGAGTGAGTTCCTTGAAGGAATCAATGGAACCTGCCCTGAGACCATCAAACCACCTCATCGCAACAGGCCCCAAACTGGACAAAAATACCTTGCACATCAAGGCCTCATTCCTGAAGTGTACAGCCATCCTTTGATTGAAGTGGCTGACATACTCCACAAGGTCTGTTCTACCACTGTACATGGTGAATATGGGCTGTGTGAACCGCCGAGGAAGTCTGCCTCCCTCAATCCAGTGCGTGAAAGGCGATCTAGAAATTCGGTTGAGTGCTTTACTCATAGCGTTATTTCCCAGGCCCACCGAGGATGGATTTCTGTCTCTACGCTCATGATGGTGGTCCTCGTCGTATGAGAAAGACTTGCTAGGAGGAGTCCTTGATCTGCACCTATAACTACCATCCTCTTCACCATCAGAAGAGAAGTCAGAATTGGATGGAGCTTGCCTTCGCTATTCATGGCACAAACTTCTCTTCAGGTGATCGATCTCCTTCTGCATGGTCATGGCGTTCTCCTCGTGCGAGGCATGGCTTTTACCCCGAGATTGGCTCTTACTGGTATGGGTAGTATGTGCATTTCCTTCACGATCCCTTCTCCGTTCAAGATCACGGAAGTGATCTTGGCATTGAGACCCCATAGACTCTGCTTGGTGTGGACCCAAACCTACCATCGTCAAAAGTTGACTCACTATAACACCAGTAATTTCCCACAAACGGCGCCAATTGTAAGGACTTGATTTGAAATCCTAGCCCAAGGTATAAATGGACTTAGGCCCAAAAAGCCCAAAACAATGAATTTGTAGAGAATGGGTAAGAAAAACTGGGTTTTAATTAACCGAACAACAAGGTAGGTAGGTTTGATAACAGAAGAGTTAAAATATACAAGTGTAAACTGAAGAAAAAACGTCCTCGGCGAAGTCCAAGGAGACTGATTCTCATATACTGTTCTTGAGTATGATTACAAATTTGGTTTTTTATTGCTATAGTGTTTCTTTCCTGTTTTTTCCGATCCCCTTGTCTCACTGCCTTCCTCTTCTTTTATACTGTCTTTCCTTTTCATCCCCACCTTCCACGTGCATGCCAGACGGTTGGTGCTGATACTTGTCCCATCAGCAGTCCCCATAAGTCTTCATGTAGTAGCTGTAGGACTGAAGTCCACTGTTCAGGCATCACCTCCACATTAATGCGGCCAGAGAGTTAGCTGTAGTGCATTTAAATGCGGAGGCAGCAGCTTTCCCCTCAGATATTTTTAGGACTTCTCCCAGTCTAATCTCACTGCAATACGTATCTGCACCAACGGAACTTCCTAGAACGTTATCTAGGACGACAAATAACCCCCTCGGACCTCGGTGTTGGTTAGCCGAGGATGAGATTATCCTCAGCCCACCCCTTCGAGTTGTTGTGACCAAGGCTGATCTCTCTTCTTACTATCTTAGTCTCTTCCGACAAAGATATCCCGTCCTCGGACAAACCTTCGTCCTTGGATTGGGCCACAAGCCCAATATGTAAACAGATAACAACTTCTGGGCTTAATATCCCTACATATATATATATATATATATATATGGGTTGGGTTCAAGTTACACCTGGTGCAACTCTAAGCAATGTTACACCACCCAATAACTTGTTATAAAATTCATATTTTGAAAATCTCACCGTTGAATTACATGTTCTATATGTTCTTAACAATCATGCCAATTTTCATGTCAATTGGATGTTATTTACCATTTGATCCATAAACTCATCTTTTATGCATTATTTTAAAGTACAAAAACTTGAATTTAAAAAATTGATTGATGACATGGCTATTAATCTTTGATCACCTTGAAATTTTGCAAGTATTGAGAATATACGAAGATAATGTAATCTAATGGTAGATTTGTCAAACTTTGCATCCAATTAAAAAATATTGAGTGGTGTAACATTACTTAGAGT
>JARYZH020002613.1:0-14730 GCA_030021035.2 Notholithocarpus densiflorus
TCTACGTGAAACTCGAGTTTCAAAGACTCGAGTTCCACGTGTACTCCACATGGAATTTCGCCAACTCATATCACAGAAACGCCAAATCATATCATAGAAACCGAGCCTCAAAGGCTCGATTTACAAGCCCAAAATCAAGCCTTTGAGGCTCGAGTTGTTAATAAATGATATAGTTTCCAAACTGAGCCTACTAACTATATAGTTGGTTTTTTATTGTTAGTTACCCATTTTCACCAGTTTGGAAGGATAAAAAAATATTATTTTAATTAGCTGTATTGCAAAATAAGAAAATGAGACGTAGGATGTGTTTAAAAAGTGGTTAGTTAAAATAAATAAAGCAGTTTTTGGTAATGTAAAATAAATAAGTTTATTTATTTTTGCATGCTGTGGGTTATAGTAAGCACACTTAATAAATTGGTATTGAACAGAGAAAAAAAACCTCATACAACCCAAACCTCAATACACTTTAGGGAGGGGGAGTAGAATAGAATTATAATGCATTATAGTGAGCTACTCATTTGATGATGAGGTGAAATAGCATCCCATTGTTTAACTATTCAAACTAGATTAAATTACTGACTATGTTCTCCACTCCAATCTGACACACTTCTGAAATCATCTGAAGCCATGTCTATCCAAATCTGCAATGAGCACTCTAAGTTGAAGCTGAGATCCTTTTCCTTCCAACTGGATTTTGTACTTTGTAGGACCTGGAGATCTTTGCTAGAAATCACTAGTCTTGCCAATCCTACCACCACTTGCCACTTCAGTAGTAGTAAAGGATTTGAGTTTATTCTTATATATGGTGAATATCTTTCAGAGCATGTATTGAAATTCCTAGGCCTTATTTTTGGCGAGCTCATTGATCTTGCTTTTGCCTGTGCAGATTCAGTTGCATTCATGTAAATTGGAAAGAATTATGATCTCCCAATGAGCATTGCCTCCTATGATGAATTGATCCTCTGGGAGCAAATGTTGGAGAATCCAATCCTTCCAACTTACTTGGTCACTTAACATTTCTTAGCTTAAGTTGCCTCCTTTCATAGTCATCTCTTTGCCTTGGGTTTGAGGTCAAAGCCGAGTCCAAATCTTCAAGTTCTCTTCTTAGGGTAATTTGTGTATCTACCCATTGGTCCAACCAGTGCCTCCATCTTCCATTTACTATGTTTCAATCCGTATCAGCTGACTTCTATAAATATTTTCAGTTGAAAACATCATTAGTTGAACCAAAAAAATTTGAGAAATATATAATCATAAGATCATAAAGCAAAAGGACCTTACCAGATGGATAAACCACTATTCCTTTATCCGTTCTCTCTTAAGCATGGCCTCTTTCCCACTCAAAAAATGCATCTGCCTCTTCCTTTGAAAATTCACTGTCATCCCAACTTGTTTGTTTGTTTGTGTCTATCTGAAAGTCATAACATTTTGCCACCCATAACTTAAAGACAAAATAAGTTAAATACTATTAAGTAATATAGTTAATTAGACAGGCCGAAGACTAATGTTCTTGAAAGAGAGACATGAGAAACAGATTTTTTTATGGGAGTTGTGTTGTTCACAATAGAATAAGCCAGTTATTTCTGCATTACATACCCTTGTCATCTTGTCTTTCCAATTCTGCGATTGTTCACTTCCAACATAATTCCAAGTGCCTTCCACCATTCCAAATATTCTTGTGCAGCCCTGTGACTGAATAATTACAATGGACTGCTAGAGCTTTAGGGTAGTTATGGTTTGGCATCTTACAGCTCTGCCTCATAATTCCTTTTCCCCGCAAAGCTTTCCTTGCCTGCAAAACTCTCCCACATATTTTCATCAAAATTATACAATCTGTGAGAACTTTAAAAAAATAGGTCTAATTTGTGTGTGTGTGTATGTTTTTTTCCTGCTATTATTAGAGTTAAAAGTCGACATGCTGTCAGTACCAAATTCCGATATATGTTTTCTTCTAACTGGCAGAACAATATCATGTACATAGTTTCCATCACATATCAATTAGCGGATAATAAATAAAATTTGAGGAAGGAGATATGAGATAGAGAGACCTTCTTTAAACACAAAAGGTAACCCCAAAAGGCAGACTGAATTCTAATGGCAGCAAATTCATGGATTTCTCTCACACATTGATAGTTGGACGGAGGGGCTTCACCTTGAACTCTAATGACTGAACCTTCCACTTCATTTACACGTTGATGGTTATATTGAGGGGTGTTGGTGAACCAGACAATCTCAGCAGCAACTAGAGCAGTTGTAACAGCTGCTTCAGCAGCAGCAATGGTGGCATGGGCCACAGCAAGAGCATGCTTGATGCCTTGATCTGCTCTTCCTCAGCCTCACCTAGATTTCTTTCATTTAATGATGATGGTGCAATGAGCAAGGCTAACCTTTTGATCTTGAGCCCTCCAAAAATCCATTTCCTTCTCCTATCCTGATAATTGTTCTAGCAGTGAGGAACAGAATCAAAGACCAAAACTGCACAAATAAGCAAATTACTTTACCGTTTCTTGTTTTGAGTTTGTCTGTCTTATAAAGAACCTCTTCACTATGTTGAACCAGCTCTTCTTCTTAGTCATTGGAGAACCAATAAATTACATTGGTCTAAGAAGGTTCTGATTGATTCTGCAACTTTGCTGGTAGGGTGGTTTCTGGTACTACATACATGCATCAGTTCAGAAAAAGAAGTTAGAAGACCAATACAAATACATAATACTATTGATTAGTAATGGAGCAGATTCGTCGGTGAACTAAATAACAATTGACTTGTAAACTTTTACTCCATGTATAAGAATTGAAAACTGGATGCTAAGAAGAATAAGGTAGACCCTCAAAACCACTTTGCAGAAGCAATTGTCTAGTTTCTCAAATTGCCAAGAAATTAATGCTTTGGAAATTGTACATTAGTACATCTTTGTAGAATGTGAATGAAGTTTAATAATTTCTTACCAATCTGCAATATCATCTATTAGTGGTATTCAGCAAATCAAACAAGATTCACCACATCAAGAAATTCATTTTCTCTTCAACATGGATGCTAAGTCAGAGAGAAAGCCTTAAATTCTGGTCAAGAAGAGGACCAGGCTGCATAAAAGAGGAAGCTGTAGAATTGGCCAGCTAACAAGCATTAGTGAGAATTTGCCTGGGATTTGATCAACCCAGAGTTTAGAAAATCATGAACGTTGCTCAGCAATGTCTTCCTTGACTGCTCAATCTCCGAACCTGGTGTTTTTCATTGCACAACAAAGGCTGCAAACCTCAGAGCTACTAGTAGGTACAACTGCAGCTACCACACCTTTAATAAGTGCATGGGTTGGGCTTTCATGAATTGTCTGAGAAAGTACTATGGATTTCTTTTTAGCCAACCAACTATAACAGTGTACCACAATTTGGTTCCTCATTTGATCTTTGCAAACAAAGCTTGCACCTTGCAAGCAACTCTCCCTTTTTGTACTAACTTCTACTAAGATCTGAAATTTGGTTCCCAATTTGATCTTAGATTCAACAAATCATTTGCAATTATAGATAGGAAGTTTAAAGACACATTTAGGGAATGAGTCCCAGCCATTGCTTCTTGACAGATCATGATCTTGTGCTTGCAGTAATTAAGAGCTTGAGTAGCAGTAATTTAGAGCTTGGCTCTATAATACTGCATTTCCTAATAGCCCAAAGAGTGGCTGCAATTACAACAATAATAGAATAAGAAAGATCAGTATCCAAAGAGCATCTCTCCATCCAAATAGGAGCCAATTAGTACCGTAAAATGAGCTCCTAGGGGAGCACTTTAGGATAGATTTCTAAACAGTTAAAAAAATATATTGCAGAGAATATGAATCAATAATGCATGCAATATAAGAAGTTAAAATGAAATAAATATTGCTTTTCATTTATTTAATAATAAATTTTTTACATTTAAATGAAATTTTGATATTTATGGACTTAACAGTTATGAAATACCTGCCATCTGCAGCACAGATGACAATGCTTTGATCAATCTACGCAAGGCACAATATTTGTTTGAAATGACATTTTGTGCACATTTGCTGATCATCGTGTCGCAGAACACAATATGTAGCTTGCAATCATCAAATCACAGCTGATAGCCAACCCAATAACTCAAATAAATTACTATGTATAAGAGGTATTAATGAGGTGAAATTTCAAACACGATACAATACCTCTTTTAGGCATTTTATCATACAGCTGTGTGCCCGAGCATATATGGTTTGCATAATTTAACTATAAGAGATATTGATGAGGTAAAAAGAAGTTGAACGTTATTTTAAATACAAACACAGAGTATTTTCTTGTATTCAGCTTTGGACATATAAATACGTAATGAACAATGTTATGAAACCAATTAAATATCTAAACTTTTTTCCTCTCTGTTTATTGCTGCTCCTCCTTCTCTAATGAAGTGGTCAAGATCAACATAAGTTATGAAATAGTCTAGATCATTTATATCATACTAATATTAGGTGCGTACACATTTTAAGGAAACAATTAGGGGTGTTCGCAGTGCGGTGCATTTTTGGGTCATTTTTAGCACCGCACTTTGCGGTGCGGTTTAGCTAAAACCATAACTGCACCGCACCTTATTTTTGCAGTCACATGTGCAGTGCGGTGTGGTGTAGTACAGTTTAAAGTTTAGCCAAAACCATAACCGCACTGCACCTCATTTTTGCAGTCACATATGCGGTGTGGTGTATAAGATGCGGTTTGAATGATTTGAAATTGGTATATATTTCAAATTTTGGGCTTTTTCTACCCAACTCAAAACTAATTTTTCCCTTTATTTTGGTACAAGTTTTAAACCATAGAGCTAGTTTTTCTTTATTTTGGACTGGCTTTCTTAATCAACACTTGCTAGGGTTTTCAAACTTTTTTTTTTTTTTTTGAAAACTAGGGTTATTAAACTATTAATAATATATTTAATATTAAAAATAATTAAATATATTAATATATAGAGAGGGTGCGGTGCGGTGCGGTTTGTGCGGTTATAAAACTGCAAACCGCACTACACCATGCGGTGTGGTGCGGTGCAGTTATGCTATTTTGCGAGCGGTTTTGGTGCGGTTTTTGCGGTTTGTGCGGTTTGGTGAACACCCCTAGAAACAATGATACTAATGGACTTAAATATATAAAATACCTGCCATTTGCAGCATAGGTGACAATGCTTTGATCAATCTATGCAAGGCATGACAAATGTTTAAAATGACATTCTACACCAGCATAGTACTAAAAGGGCATCCTGCCATTCTCTACACATTTTCTGATAACCTGCAATCATCAAATCACAGCTGATAGCCAAGCCAATAATTTAAACAAATTACAAAGTATATGAGATATTGATGAGGTAATAAAATTTCAAACACTATAAAATATCTCTTTTAGGCATTTTATCGAATAGCTGCTTGCCTGAGCATAAAGTGTTCACATAATTCAAATAAATTACAAACTATTTGACTCTAAAATTTCGGAGTGCCAGAAGTTCAATTGTTAAAAGAGGAAAATAATTAAATTTAACTTACCTCCGTGTTTTGAAATTCCAATATAACGTTTAGCGGTTCAGAAGCTAGTCTCTGCAGCAAC
Source organism: Notholithocarpus densiflorus (assembly GCA_030021035.2). Classification (NCBI taxonomy): domain Eukaryota; kingdom Viridiplantae; phylum Streptophyta; class Magnoliopsida; order Fagales; family Fagaceae; genus Notholithocarpus; species Notholithocarpus densiflorus. The sequence goes on from JARYZH020002613.1 coordinate 5,590, forward strand.
ACTGCAAGAATTAGCCTGGTTTAGGATTTGAATTATTAAAATTGTATTGTTCATATACAAACATAGAGGATTTTGTTGTATTCTACTTTTGATATCAACAATGTAATGAGAAATATTATGAAACCAAATAATGTTGTACCTGGAAGGAAGGAGTAACTATTATGAGTAAATATTGCTCTTTGTTTTACAATTTTTTTATTGCTGCTCCTCCTCCACCGCATAAACAATCCTCCCATCAATCCAAACGCAAGGGGCGTTGGCTATCTTGGACCACTCTCGCCCGCCTTTCTTGCATTGTTGTTTCAGCAATGGACACTCGTGAATATCAAGTCGCAGAAGCGAGGGAGGTAGGCCCTTCTCTGGGAGGGATGCGAGCTTAGGGCAATTTGCGATGTACAATTGTTCAAGAGCAGAGAGATTTTGAAAGCCCTTTGAAGATAGAATTACTATATTTGGAATGCTACAAATCGTTAGCTGGGTAAGAGAGGAAGGAAGCATCATCGTCAGCTTCCCATCTTGCTCATCTGGAAACGACTGCCAATCTGGAATTCCACTATAAATACAGAGTGATGTAAGAGAGGTTAGTCTGTGCAATCCCCACACAGTTACTTGCTTACAGATATTCTCCCTGCCAAATGAGAGTGATGTTAGACTGGTGGGGTAACCCTCTTCTGGAAAGTATATGACGCTTGGACAATTGATGATACGAAGAGAATTGAGGTTCGGCATGCAGTTGGGCCAGGCCTTCAGTTTCTCACAATATTGGATTGAAAGCTCTCTTAAGCTAGTGGGGAGTAACCCTCCATCTGGGAAGGAAACAAAACTAGGGCAGTACAATATCTTGATCTTATTGAGGTGGCAAAGTTTGTGTAGGCCCACCAGTAAGGATTTCAACTTTGCACAACTTACGATTTGAAGATATTCAAGAGACGCATTGTTGGGTAAGTTGTTCGCTATTGACTCCATCTTTGGACAGTCCCATACAGAAAGGTATTTAAGAGCAGTAGGTAACTGGTTTTTTGATGATAAGGATGTGAGCTCTTTGCATGATGAAATCTGAAGGCGTTTAAGCGTGGTAGGTAGTTCGCCACTTGATGATAAGCATTTTAGAGATGGACAGTCCTGAATAAACAAGTCCTCAAGAAGAGAAGAAGAATTAGAAGAAGCCTCTCCCTCATCTGCCAAAAATTGCAAATTCTCACAATAGAATATATGTAGCGTTTTCATATTTTGAGGCAACTGACCTCTTGAAATCAACGTCAAAGAATTACAGCTCTGAATGCTTACCTTTTCCAAACATGTACAATTAGAGATTGACAAGGATTTCAAACCTCTACAACCATGAATATTTAGTGTCCTTAAAGTAGATGTCAAGCTGATGTTAACAAGACTTGAGCAATCTCTTATATCCAGCGTTATAAGGGATATGAATTCATCTTGCCACAAAGATGTTAGCTCCTTACAACTATCTATCTCTAGATTTTCTACCTTAGCTAACCTATGCATGAACTCCTCCGTCAAGCTTTTCACATATGGAATAGAAAGAATAGTTGACTTTAGAAAGCATAACTCATCTGTACTACTGCTCACCACCCCTTTGCATCCCTTAATTTCTAATGCATGAAGCTTTGGGAAGTTTGGAATCAAAACGTCCAATTGCTCACAACCATTAATAGAAAGTTTTTCCAATAATGGAACATGGTGGGGCAATTTTCCTTGCAATTTAGGGCATCGAAAAATAGAAAGCTCACGCAAGCGAGGGAATTCTTTGTACTCAACTTTGCATGGAATCCAATCTTTCCATTCTTGCATATCCTTAAAGCAAAGTGTCTCTAAGGATTGGAAAGGCTTTGGGCAATCTTCCCCATAAAACTCAAGACCAATGATTTCCACTGCAGACAATCCTACAAGGGCAAGGTCTCTCAAGGATGGTAACTGTCCAATTGCAGGTAAGGATGTGCATTTCCTGCACCTCTCAATCCTTAGAAGCACCATATTAGAAAATGATGGATGTCCAACCCAAGTTGGAAATTTCGCTCCAACATAGCCATCAATTGAAATTTCTTTCACTGTTGTCCAAGGTCGTAGCATCTCAAGAATATCTAGACTAGCTCTTGCATCTTGTAAATCATCAAGCTCAGACTCCCATTTCATCACTAATACATCTAAATTCTTCTTACCAATTAAATTCGCCCTTCTTGCATGCTCAACATCAAGCATGTTCTCTAAGTGTGAAATGCAAAGTGTTCCCTTAAGAGACTCCAAGTTCATCAAGTCTCCTATCTTAGATCCAGTATCTTTCCCCACAACAAAATTAGACAATGTTTGTAGCTTTTTTAATTCTTTTATTCCCACTGGCATTTCTATAATTGAATTCACATTTGTAATATCAAGATGTCTAAGATTGACTAGATTCTCAATTTTCTCTGGTAACTTTATTAGACGGTTACAACCTTTCAATAGCAATGTTTGCAAGTTGTACAAAGAACTTATGGATTCTGGTAAACTTGTAATATAAGTATTAGAAAGGTTTAAGTATCTTAGATATTTCAAATCACCAATTGAACTTGGTACCTCAACGAATTGATATCCACATAAAGATAATACCCTCAAGTATCTTAATTGTGGTAGCCAACAATTAGGAATGTAGTTTGTTAAGTAGCCCAACTCATTTATTGGTAGAGGTAGGAAGGTCCGTAAATGCATATCTTTGGGGAAGTCTTCAAACCTTTTCATGCCTTCATAAAAACTTCAAAGGTAAGAGAAATGACGTACCTTTGTAGAAATCTTAAATTGGTTATTTCCATCCAATTCATCTTCCAATCTATAGCATAAGCCTCTTGCTGCGCATTGAGCTAAATCATTGATAAGATCATGCATGACGAAGAGTGAGCCATTGTTGCTTGATCGTTGAAAAAATGATCTCCTAAGGAGATCACAAAAACACTCATCACCAAGATCTTCCATTAACTTGTTTCTTTTTGTTTCTTGGAGAAAACCTTCTGCCATCCATAGCAAAACTAACTCTTTCTTCTCAAATTCATAATCTTTTGGGAATAGTGAACAATAAGCAAAGCACCTCTTTAAATGTGAAGGGAGATATTGGTAGCTCAATTTAAGAATTGGAAAAATACTACTTTTTTCCTCTGGAATATCCCAAATCTTGCTATCTAACACATCTTTCCACTCATCATGATCATGTTTAGTGCGTAAAAGGCCTCCAAGTACTTTTGCCGCCAAAGGTGAGCCCTTACACTTGTCTAAGATTTTTCTACCAATTTCTTCGAGTTTTGGATGTGCAGTATAATTTGTTGTCCCCAATGCATGTTGGCTAAATAGATTCCAACAAGCATCATTTGACAACTCTTTCAACTCATAGGTTGGAGTAGTTCCCATTGTTGATGAAACACCATAATTCCGAGTTGTGACAATAATCTTACTTCCTAGAGCCCCAAATTCGAATGGACTACGTAGTTTAGTCCAACCATCGTAGTCTTCATTCCAAACGTCATCCAAAATGAACAAAAACTTCTTACCAAACAATGTTTCCTTTAGTTTGACTTGCATTAAATTTAAATCATTAGCATCAAATTGCCCAAAAGTCACAGATTGTAGAATTGCTTTAGTCACCCTTATAATGTCAAAATCTTCAGAAACACAAACCCATACTTTCAAATCAAAATAACGGCTCACCTCATCGTCATTGTAGACTAGTTGGGCAAGAGTTGTCTTCCCAAGTCCTCCCATACCAACTATGGGAATCACAGAGAGCTGAGCATCACTCGATTCACCACTCAGCAACAACTTGACAATAGCCTTTTTATCTTCTTCCCTGCCGTAAACATGACCTTCATTCACCAAAGAAGTTGTGGGCACCCTTGATCTTGTTGCTCTAGTAGTTCCCCCAGTATTTTCTCTCAACTCCAGATCTTTCTTATCAGTCACCATATTTTGCAGTCTTGTATCAATCTCTTCAATCTTGGACCGCATTGAGGTAGCAAAACTTCGATTCGAACCAATACAAGCATCAATGATCTTCCGTACCTTACTTGTGCTGGGTTCTGGGTTCAACTTCCGTCGCAAAGCTTCAGTAGCAAACTCGTCCAAGATGTCGTCCACATCATAGGCCAAGTCTTCCAGCTCATCCAACCAGATCTTCACGAGCTTGTTTGTCATCTGCTTCTCTTCTGCGTCATCCAGAACTGCACGGATCTTCATTAACGTTGTCCTCCACCTCTGGAGGTCAGCATCAACTTTCTCTTGCTGAAAGAACTTCTGTAAATCATAGGAAGTTAACTTGTCAAACAGATTCCCAAAGAAAGCGGATAAAGCAGCCTCTCCGATTACTGACATGATTCGCTCGTGGGAAACAAGGAAATATGGGAAATGAAATGAAGTAACCAAAGAGACACAGACTTCTCAGAAATTTGAGTTAAGAGTGAAAAGGTATCCTTAGTTCTGTGAAAGTTCAAGAAGTCAAAGCTCAACAGTGTTAGTTTCTCAACTGGTCCTCTGGCTGTGTAAGAATATTCGTCTTCACCAACTCGATTCCAAATGTATACAGCTGTAAGTTATCTATAAGAATACAAAATGAAGAACCCCAAGCTCAACTGCTTTATAATTTATTAGTGCTCACCAATGCCGATGGCCAAAGAAACCTTACATAAAGGAAGAAAGATAACAAAATGAGGCCACCAAGATTTGACCCAATTAGCCCGTAATCTTTCTGGTGTAGGTTTCATCTATCTAAATATAAATATTACAAAACCAACCAAGCTCTGATTATCCTAATGACTGGGACCTGGTCTTGCTGGAAATTTCCACTCACTGGCTCACCAACCAATATAAAATAGATAGAAATAGTGCTTCATTTTCATTCACTACACTTCCGAGATAAAGGTTTTTTTTTTCCCCCTAATAAAACTTTTCTAAAAATTTTGCATTATATTTAAAGGTTTTTTTAAAATACAAGTTTATGTTTCTTTAAAGGGTGGGTTACCACAAAAAATAGAATTTGTGAATGCTACAATTTGAATTCAAAACTTTCATAATTATTTCAATAGCTTTCTAACCAATTACCTCAAATTTCTTCTAATATATATATATATATATATATATATATATATATACATATTTATATTTTTCAGTTAATGTTTTTACATTTTTAAATTTATTCCACATTTCTAGTGTTCAAAGTTTGGGGGTGCACTTTCAACACCCAAAATATTTATAATTAGTTGCGAGCCCAGCACGTTGCGCTTGATAATATTTTTACGTGGTTTCATTAAATTTATTTTTTGCATTTTGCACTAATTTAATAAAGAGTAATGTATTTCATTATTATATTTTTAGTTATTATAGGGACAAGCACAAATGTAATATATATTTATATATATAATTTTTGTCATACTAAAATGAAAATAATAAAAATTTTCCCAGGAATTTAGAAGTTAGCAAAATAATATTTTTAATAAAAATTAATTATAACATTTTGTGTATCATTAAAACGTAAATAAATTTTGGAAATTATTTTTTTAGTTTTATACAAACTTTTTCAAACCCAATTTTTTCTACTGTACAATCAAAAACACCAAGAAACATATAAAAAAAATAGTAAAATTCAACAAAACTATAATTCAAATAAAAAAGAAAGGGAAAAAATAAAACTCACATTAAAGTCAAACTCATTCTCTTGAATATGTAAAACATTTCAAACATGATGTGATCAGGCCAAATATCCAATACATAATCAAATTCAAAATTTTTAGTAAGGTTTTGAAGTAACACAATAGAAATATGTCACTATTCCCAAGCAAAAGTGTTGGTTATAGCTATATACATAATGATTGTAACTCTTTTTTCTTAATAAAAACCAAGAGTACAAAGGGGAAAAAAGTAGAGAAATATTTTTTTGAAAAAAGAAGAATTATTGTGTTAATACTGTCATGATCTAATCTAACATCTAATCCAATATGTGAAAAATGAATAGACAAATAAATAACTTAAAAATCTCAAAGAATACACTAATGAGATAAGGAGGATGAGCAATACAAAATATTCGTAAATGCTTAAAACAATTACTCAAACATCTAAAAGCATCATATAATAAAGATATAACAAATGGTGCTAATTTGTTAAAAAAATATTTATAAACAGTGAAAAGAAACTGCACAATGACCATCTTCTTTAATTGCACTAACTGTTTTTCATTATATTGTCCAGACTATATTGTTGTTTTCCAAATAAACAAAAACCTGACAATAACACAAATTATGAACATATTATAATATGATTTTCCCAAAATCTGGTCATCAACATTCAAAGTATTTAGTGTAGTAAAAAAAATGATATAAAATACTTGCGTCAAGGAAAACATATGAATTAGTCAATAATAGGACAATGAGAGTACAAACCTCATAAAAAATAAAATAAAAATGAAAAAAAAAAAAGATTGAGAGAGAGAGAGAGAGAGATAACATTTTTGTGTGAGAAAAAAAAATATTTATATATATATATATATATAAAATGGGAGAGAGTGACAAATTTATAATAAGATGATGAGAATAAGAAGAGCCAAAATAAAGGAAGATAAAAGGACAAAATTATATGTAAAATTAAAACTGTATAAGAGGAATATGTATAGACAATATGTAAAGTTAAAACCTAGAGGAATATGTATAGACAATATGTAAAGTTAAAACCTCTTAAAATGAATTTGTAAAGCCAATGTATTTATATATTTATTATTGTCAAAAAATTAAAGGTAAAAAATAAATATGAAAAGAATAATGATGTGATGATGACGTGGAAAATGAGATGGCTTAACAGGAGCGTAGCAATAATAAATGCTACGCTTCATCTTTTAGATAGAATATAGATGAGATTAAGGTTTGGTGTAGTACTTACCAAGTGCAATACTTTCAATGACTAAGATTAAAAATTAATTTTTATTCTCAACAATTGGATAAAAAAGTTAAAAAAATTTGAGAGGAAATATATATAGCTCAAAAAAAAAAAAAAAAAAAAAATGAGGCATACCAATAAGGACAACTTCGACTTACCAAAAATATTTTCCTACCCAATGTCCTCACCTTAATTTTATTATTATTTTTTAATTATCTTCATCTTAAATTATATATATGAGATGGGTTCAAGTTACACCTTTTTAAGACCGTTGATTTCTTTTATATCTAAGGGTGAAAAGGCACACATGGTAATGTCATAATTATTCTCTAAAAATTAGTGATTTAGATATTAACTGTTCTTATTAAAGGGGGAAAAAACAGCATTAACTCTCCACTCTCCTCCACGTCATCATCTTCTTCCTCTCATCCTCTCTCACATCTTTCTTCTTGCACTATGTACTCTCAGGCCATCACCATTGATTTCTTAACAATATTGTCTTGAGGTACTCGAAAATTTTAGAAATATATGACCAAAGTCACAATTGTTTTAGAGAACGATTGTTGAGGCTAAGTATTTCTAAAACTCTCATGACAAATTTTACTCTAGGTACTGCCAAAACAAAAAAACTCAATGGACGAAAAAAATTTCTCCTTTTTTCAGACCATATATTGTGGTTAATTAATGGCAAAACAATACTCCTTCCATAATAAATGAGTTTGCAAAATGGTTATCATGTTTATTAAAACAAAATAAAGACAGCTCGGATTTACAATTTAATCTTGAGCATTTTATGAATGGTGGAGGCCTGAAAGTACATAGTGCAAAGAGAAAGATGAGAGGAAGAAGATGATGATATGGAAGAGAACGGAGAGTTAATGTTGTGGTTTTTTTTTTTTTCCTTTAATAAGAAGAGTTAATGCCTAAATCACTAATTTCTATGGAGTAATAATGACATTATTATGAGTGTTTTTTGACCCTTAGATTTAATAGTAATCAATGGTATAAAAAAATTGTAACTTGAACCTCTCTCTCTCTCTCTCTCTCTCTCTCTCTCTCTCTCTCTATATATATATATATATATATATATAATGCCAAGTGATTATTTTCTCGATTCAACAAGTGGCTATTTCATAAATTATTAAATTATTTTTTGTTTGCCTACAATTCTAGTATTACCCTTTTTTTTAGAAGAAATTCTAGTATTACCTAAAGTTCCAAGAAACTTTAGGTAATACTAGAACTGGGAATGACAGTTTTCCCTATTTTTCACTATGTGGATCCTTCTGATGTACGGAAACAATTGGGACTTTTTAAGGAGGCCTTTGTTAAACATGAAGAACGTTTTGAGAAGAAGAAGGTGAAGACATGGAGAGATGCTTTGAGTCATGTGGGCAATCTCGCCGGATGTCATTTAAAGAATATTAGGTAATTTAATTTGATGTATTACTTTCTTTCTAATCCTCACATGACCCACTCCCTATATACAACTCCATTTTGAACCTTAAGCAGATCTAAATAAATGTTTTGTACTTCTATATATATGTGTGTGCTATTGTTAATTTAGAGTTTTGACTATCTCACTTATGATAATTTTAGTAATATTTGTAATTTTTTAACTATAATTTTTAATTAATTTGCACAGGTCTATACTAGTGTAATTCAAAAGTGGATCTAAGAAATTAGCCATTAATATCTAATTCTTATGATTCTCTCTCTCTCTCTTAATTTAATTTTATTATCGTAATTTTTTAAGATAATAATTTTTTAAGAATCTTATGACTAAATCCTCAAGTGAACATTAGTAGGAAGAATATCTTAAATAAGAAGAGTATCTAAACTTGGTCTTTTCATTAGGAAGAATAGTTTAATGAGAGAATTGGAGACGTGGGGCGTTGATTCTCAATAACAATATAAAAAAAAAAAAAAGAGACGTGGGGGGTTAGGCAACAATCAATGACTCAACATTATAAAAGTGGCCACTTGCAAAATTGATTGGGTAATCAATGATTTGTGATTTTCTAGTGTTTCCAAACCCATTGTCATCGCAAGAACTTAGTGAAGAGTAATTCACTTGCCACATGTTTTAAGTTATGTTAAAGTGTGTGGTTATAGAATTTTTGTTGATTTTGTGCTAAAAACTTATGAAAGGGAGTTTTTGTGAGACTTTCATTTTTTTTTTTTTTTTTTGCTTAATTCTTTTTAAAGTATGTTACAACTTAATTCAAACCAATAAGT
>JARYZH020002614.1:0-14711 GCA_030021035.2 Notholithocarpus densiflorus
TGTCCTTAGAATTTTTGAATTAAGGTTTCGACCTGTCCGGTGATGGGAATCGAACCGGAGACAGGCTTCTGTCCTTAGAAATTTTTAATTGAGGTTTCGACCTGTCTGGTGATGGGAACCGAACTGGGGACAAGCTTCTGTCCTTAGAAAATTTTAATTTAAGGTTTCCACCTATCCGGTGATGGGAATCGAACAGTGGACAGGCTTCTGTCCTTAGAATTTTCAATTTAAGGCTTCTACCTGTTTGGTGATGGGAATCGAACCGGGGACAGGCTTCTATCCTTAGAAATTTTTAATTTAAGGTTTCCATCTGTCCGGTGATGGGAATCGAACCGGGGACAAGCTTCCGTCCTTAGAATTTTTAATTTAAGGTTTCCACCTGTTCGGTGATTGGAGTTGAACCGGGGACAGGCTTTTGTCCTTAGAAATTTTTAATTAAGGTTTCTACCTGTCCGGTGATGGGAATCAAACCGGGGACAAGCTTCTGTCCTTAGAATTTTTAATTTAAGGTTTCCACCTGTCCGGTGATTGGAGTCGAACCAGGGACAGGCTTCTGTCCTTAGAAATTTTTAATTAAGGTTTCCACCTATCTGGTGATGGGAATCGAACCGGGGACAAGCTTCTGTCCTTAGAATTTTTTAATTAAGGTTTCCACAACTTTTCTTTACCCATTGGCCGGCGCCTATAGATCAAATAATGAAATTTTAAAGCACCTATAAGAATAGACATCATCTTAATATTACTTCAAAAAGCATATATACAATATTCCGTTTAATTTACACTCCTGTGTTCAATGGGTCAGTGATAGAACTTCTTCAAGTTGCGGACATTCCACGGCCGGGGAAGCGGTTTTTCGTCTAGATCCTCCAAGTAGTAAGCCCCCGCTCCTGCGATAGCAGTAACGCTGTAAGGCCCTTCCCAAGTAGGGGCTAACTTCCCAGCATTCGTATCCCGCATTTTTCCCACTGCCTTCTGTAGTACCAAGTCTCCGGCACTGAATTCCCTTATCTTCACGCGGCTATTGTAGCGCCGGGCGATTTTCTGTTAATACTCGGCGAGCCGAATGGTCGCAGCTTCTCGGTGTTCCTTTAACCAATTCAAACGTTCTGTCATCAATCCATCATTTCGGACCGAGGTAAATTCTTTGACTCGAGCACTGCACAGGTTCACCTCGGCCGGTATTACGGCCTCTGCCCCGTATGTCAAGGAGAATGAGGTTTCCCTTTTTGATCTCCTAGGAGTCGTTCGGTACGCCCACAGAACACTTGGCATCTCTTTGGCCCACCTGCCCTTTGCACTATCTAGTCTTTTTTTTAATCCGTTTACAATTGCCTTGTTAGTGGCTTCAACTTGTCCATTGCTTTGAGGATACGCCTGGGTGGAGTACCTGTTCCTGATGCCAAGGCCACAACAAAACTCCCAGAAGGCCTTGTTGTCGAATTGCAATAAGTTATCTGATATAAGTGAGTCCGGCACCCCAAACCTCGTGATGATGTTTTTCCACATGAACTTTTTGACATCTACGTCCCTTATATTGGCCAGCGCCTCCGCCTCAGCCCATTTGGTGAAGTAGTTGACAGCTACCAATACAAATCTCCTGTTGCCCGTTGCTCGGGGGAAAGGACCGAGGATATCTAGCCCCCATTGTGCAAAAGGCCAAGCATTGCTGACCGGGTTCAGTTGACCTGCCGGTTGGTGGATCAAGAGGGCATGCCTCTAGCATTGCTCACATTTCTGCACATACTTGGCCACATCTTTCTGCATTTGGGGCCACCAGAATCCTTGAGTCATTGCTCGGTGTGCCAAAGAACATCCCCCTACATGGCTACCGCAGACCCTATCGTGGATTTTGGCCAGGAGTTCCATAACTTTCTCGGGCCACAGGCACAACAGATACAGACCCCCAAACGACCTTCGGTAAAGCCTTTGGTCTGCCGACAACCAATACCGGGCAGCTGTTCGGCGAACTTTGTTAGCTTCCTTCTCGTCATCAGGGACTCAATCCTCGGCTAAGAAATCGATAATTGGGTCCATCCAACACCATTCAGCTGGCGAAACCATTGCGACATCAACACCAACCACTGTATCAATACTTCGCTCCCCTAAGAGCTCTACCTTAATTAACCGTGGGATGTCCTTCGTTACTGATGATGCCAGCGTAACTAAAGAATCGGCTTGCCTATTTTGTCCCCAGGGAATTTGAGATACACTTGCCGTGTGAAACTTATTCATGACTTGTTTCACCACATGTAAGTATTGTTTCATCCGAGAATCCTTCGCTTCAATCTGCCTTGCACCTAGCTAACAACTAGCCGAGAATCTAAATAAAACTCTACTTCCCGAGTGCCCATATCCAATACGGTTCTCATCTCGACGAGTAAGGCTTTGTACTTGGCCTCGTTGTTGGAGGCCCTGAATCCCAGACTAAAAGAATGCTCCAACCATACTCCTTCTGGGGTGATAATGACAATCCCGGCACCGGCTCCTATTAAGCTCGAGGCGCCATCCACGATCACCCTCCACGGGCGACGCTCTACATGACAAACCGCCTCTGGCTTGCCCTTTGGTGAAAATTCTGAAATGAAGTCAGCAAGAATCTGGCCTTTCACCGAACTCCGCGGCCTGTACCTTATATCAAAGGATCCCAACCGTGTCCCCCATTTGGCTATCCGGCTTGTGAAATCAGATCTTTTCAACAATGACTACAAAGGGTACTCGGTTAAGACGTATACGGTATGAGCTTGAAAATAATGGGGTAGCTTCCTCGTAGCATTCACTAGTGCTAAAACCAACTTCTCCAGAGGCAGGTATCTGGTCTCAGCATCGACCATAGTTTTGCTTACGTAGTAGACGGGTTGTTGTGTCCCTCAGTCTTTTAGAAGCACGGCACTTATGGCATGATCGGAAACCGAGAGGTACATGAACAGGTCCTCCTCGGGCTCTAGGGCGGCCAACATTGGTGCCCGCGTCAAATATTCTTTCAAGTCTTGGAAAGCTCTTTCACACTCCTCATCCCATTGAAATCCCTTCCATTTCTTTAGGAGTTGGTAGAACGGACGATAGCCATCGGCAAATTTAGAAATGAACCTGTTAAGGGCAGCTAACATCTCGGTCAAGATCTGTACTTCCTTCGGATTGCTCGATGGTTTGAGGCACTGCACAGCATCGATTTGGTCGGGGTTGACTTCTATCCCGCGATTGGTGATTAGATAACCAAGGAACTTGCCAGCACCTACCCCAAAGGCACATTTGTCCGCGTTCAGCCGTAGCTTATGCCGCCGAAGCACTTCGAATACACCTTGAAGATCCTCCACATGCCCTGCCTCCTGCCTACTTTTTACCACCATATCGTCGATATATACTTCAACCGTACGCCCGATCTTGTCCCGAAACATTTTAATCATCATTCGCTGATAGGTTGCCCCGGCATTCTTTAGCCCAAAGGGCATTACGGTGTAGTGGTAATTTGCGTCCGGGGAGATGAATGCAGTCTTCTCCTGGTCCTCGACAGCCAATGCAATCTGATGGTAGCCATAAAAAGCGTCCACAAAACTCATCCTCGGGTGCCCAAAGGTCACATCAACCAACTGATCTATTTTTGGCATAGGGAAAGGATCCTTGGGGCATGCTCGATTCAAACCTATGAAGTCTACGCAGACTCTCCACTTGCCGTTCTTCTTTTTAACCACCACGGTATTTTCCAGACAATCTGGGAAAAAGATCTCCTTTATTGCCCCAGCCTCTATCAACTTCCCTACCTTACCGCCTCGACGTGTTCCTTGGCCGACCTTCTCGGCCTCTGCCTCTTTGGAGGGAATGATGGGTCTACATTGAGCTTGTGGACAATGAACTCGGGATCAACCCCGGGTACCTCATACGGGTTCCACGCAAATACGTCTACGTTTTGTATCAAGAATAGCAATGTCTCTACCTTGTCCTCATTCGTCATGCTTGCCCCCACCTGAAAATACCGATCAACATCTGGTAGTATCTTTACTCTAATTAACCGTTTGGCACAACTAGCCCCCAACCCCTCCCGGGGACTCTGTAATTGCTATGAAGGGGCCTCCTCGGCACCTCCCTTCTTCTCAGCCTGTTCCTTCTTCTTATCAACTGCGGCCATTAGGCATTGTCTGGCCACTTGCTAGCTCCCCCTTACCACGGCTACGCCCTGCTCGGTGGGAAATTTGACCTTTACATGCACGGTGGATGGAATAGCCCCCATTGCGTGGATTCACGGCCGTCCTAAAATCGCCGTGTACGGTGAAAACGAATTGACCACTATGAATGTTACCATGACCTCCTTTCCTTCCATATTCACGGGAAGAGAGATCTATCCCTCAAGAGCGACCATCCTACCGTTAAACCTGATTAACGGCGTATTATACTTTGACAAGTCCCGGTTTTTTAACCCGAGTCCTTTGAGTAGGTCCGGATACATCACATCGGCCCCACTCCCTTGGTCTACCATCACTCTTTTAACTAAGAAACCACCTATTTGGGCCGTAACTACCAACGCGTCATCGTGTGGCTGGACCGTTCCCTTTAAATCCTCATCACCAAAGGCAATTGGCTCCCGCTTAATCTTCACCTAAGCGATTGTTCTCCTGCATAGTTGCCTGTGGATACTATGGTCAGTACTCCTCTACTTGTTATGACCAGACCTCTTGGGGCGGCGTTGATAACTTCAATCACTCCCAATGGTGGTGTGAGGGGATTTCCCCTCTGTTGAGCGCCCTGGCCGATACCCCGATTTCTGGAATCCACCACAAACTCCTTCAGATATCCTGCCTTCACTAGCTGTCCTAGATGGTCTTTCAGCACCCGACATTGCTCGGTGGTATGGCCCTTATCCTTGTGATACGTACAATACAAGCTTTGGTTTCGCCGAGATGGGTCACCTCCCATCTTGTTCGGCCATTTGAAATATGGCTCGCTCTTAATCTGGTCTATGATCCTGTGTACCAGCTCTTTAAACGTCACATTTACCTCTCCCATCTGTGTTGCCAGTTCTTGAATCGTCAAGTCCCCTCGGGGCCTGAGTGGAAAACCACTTTGCCGGGGGCGATTTATCATTGGTGCTTTACCCTTACTTTGCAGACGGTCATCCTCCAGTCGTTTGTATTCCTCGATGCATCTCATCAGCTGCCTCATGTCTTCGGGAAGCTTCTTAGTTAATGACTCCTGTAGTCCGGAGTCTTCGGGCAACCTCATTCTAAAAGTGCTTGCTGCGAGCTTCTCATTATCCCCACCTATCTCATTGCATAGCTCCCGATACCGGCTAGCATAACTACGTAGGGTCTCAACTGCCCTCATTTTCATAGATAATAGCGTATCTACTGGCTGTGGTACACGGCTGCAAGTCACAAATCGAACGCCGAACTCCTGAATTAGCTCAAAAAAACTATGTATGGAGCCCTTCTGTAGCCTATTAAACCACCTTAAAGCGGTAGGTCCTAGACTCGAAGGAAACACCTTGCACATTAGTGAATCGTTATGGGTATGCAGAGACATCATCTGAATATAATGACTGACGTGCTCTACCGGGTCCGTTTTCCCGTCGTAGGAGTTGAACGGTGGGTGGGTAAACCTGCTCGGCATTTCAGCCCGTTCGATATCATCCAAAAACGGGGACCGAGCTGCTTTTCGTAAAGCACAACTTATAGCATCCATGGCAGCATTACATGGTCGCCTTTCCTCTAGGGAGACTGAATTCCTGATTGAATGATGATGTGAATGTGAGCGATCTCGGCGCTGCCCTGACTCACGGGAAAGTGACCGATTCCGATGCTGTCGAGATCCCCGCGAATACGAACGGTTTCGATGTTGATGGTATCCCCAGGAATGTGAACGACTTCGCCGTTGACGAAAACCGGACTGATTAGACCCCGCTTCATATCTATTTCCCCCACTGTCAACTCTCCCTTCTTGGTCATCCCTGTCCCTTCTCCGACGCCTGCCCCTCGCCTCCAGCTCCAAGTCTCTAATTAGTCTGTGTAGCCGCTCAAGCTCTTCATCTCTCTACTCCCTCTGCCTATGTCCCGTGGCATCGGAGATTCTCCGCTGGATCTGGTATGATCCCTCTCCCGTGCCGGACAGTTCTTCCTGGTGACCGTGCTCCTTATCTTCTCGCTCATTTTGCCTGCGCTCTCGCCAACTAGATCCCCGAGAAGATCCTACGGATCCACTTTCTGCGTGACTCCTCGAAAGCCTTTCAGAAATTTTTCTCGAGCTTAAGTCCCTTTAGAACCACAGCGTTGTAGGAGATCCCCACAGACGGCGCCAATTGTGCGCACCTCGAACGAGCTTAAAAGGCCAGTCTTGCTCTTGGGCTCACAATATATTTATAATGTGGGCTTTGGTTTTCCTACTCTGGGTGATTCTAACTTAGAGACTCAGCGACGCTTTTATAATCACTGAACTGCTTTCCCCTCACTCTTTGTAACTCTTGATCTAGATTTGAGGCTCTCTTTTCAGACCTTCAACCCCCCTTTCCTTTCCTTGGCCTACTATATTTATAGTTCAGAATCAATGGGAAAATCATGATTACTCCCAAGGCTAGTGGGAATAGAGGTCCAATATTATTATCGGTAAATGGAAGTTTAGTTGGGAGTGTGGTGTGAGTGGCATTGGAACTGGTTCCTACTCCCAAGAAGAGATGATGTTCGGCGGCGAGATTTGCCAAGGAGTTGCCGAGCATCCAGGATAGGGCCTTCCCGAGCACTCATGCGCAGGGGAGATGAACGCGCCGGGTAACTTCCCAGCAACGAGACGATAATTACCTTTTACAAAGACCGGCCTAACAGACTTTGGGCTTGACATGACATTGCAAGATTTGCTTCTGTGGCCCTGGTGGATCTTAAGCCCAGTTTATCTGACGTAAGCGTTAGGAACCGTGGGACATACTGCTTAACTTGGGCCTAAGGCCCAAATGGCTCTGGGGACCCGGTGCCGTACAATACATATTTGTAAAGAAATGGTAAATATTGTATATTTTTTGCAAATGTATACAATATTTGCCACTTTTTTTTTTTTTTTTTTTTTTTTTTTGTGTGTATACAATATAAATTTACATTATATGTACAATGTAAAAGAAGAATTTTCCTATATTTTAAATTAATAATAGTGTTTCTATAATAATAGTATTTGCTTGAGCAATTAAATTAAGCCATTCACTCATTCTTATAGACTTGTTTATTAATTTTGTAGAATAAAGTATTTTTTTGTCATGATTTTTTTTTTAAGCTAAAATTTTTTATTATCTTTGGCTTGGCCTCCTATAAAATATTTTTGACTTTGCCATTGACTATATGGATGCTTATTTAAAATTTGGTTTTTAAAGCATACTTCGCCCTCCCTAACTTCAAATCCTGAGTCCGTCCCTAACTACTAGGCAATAATACATGAAACATTCTTGCTTTATTATTGATCATCATAACATTATGTAAAATATCTGCTGATGGGACTAACGAATTCACCTTCCTTGGACGATCTCATCAAATATACTCGTCCACCTTGGCATGACACGGACGAACACAGGATAACCATTAATAAGAGCATTCAATGCCGCGGACAGTTACCAATTAGTGGGCAGACCGTTGGAGCCTCATCAAAACCCATATTCATGAGCCCTGAGGCATTACAAAAGGGCACTAAAGCCACAATTAAGGCCCCATCGGCTAGGAACCATGAAACCATATATATACACACTGATCAGAGACAAACCAGGTACATAGACTCACCTAAAAAGTATTCATAGATACTCTGATATTTCGAACTCTTTTATTATTCTCTAAAAACTCCTATATACTGACTTTGGCATCGGAGATGTGGTGGCAGGCACCACACCGGTGATCACCTTAAGGGAGCCATTGTTCTACATTTGCAGAGACAGTTACGAGGACCCAGCTCCATCTGGACGAACCTACAAGACTGACGATTTGCACTTCATCAGTTTGGCGCCATCTGTGGGAACGACATTTTCGCACTTAGGTTCGAAAGCGTAGTTTCCAATTAATTCCTAAATTCAAATGGAGTTCAACTAGGATTCTGCAGCATTAGCCCTGCAAATCGAGGCACTTGTAGCTAGCGTCGAAGAGCTCACTAGACATAATCAGGAGATGAGGCTACAACTTCAGCAGGAGGAGAACCGGTCTAGGTCCAATCAAGAAGATGAAGGAGATAGCTATAGAAGGAGCGATCGTCGAGGACCAGTTACTCTAGATGAACCAAACTCGGATCTTCTCCGGGAGATGAGAAAGGAGATGGACGAGCTGAGGAATGCCATTAAAGGGAAGATAGATCAAAGCTTGAATAGAATGGTTAGGACGACAGATTCACCTTTTACAGCAGCAGTCCTAGAATGCCTAGTGCCATCGAAATTTCACTTGCCCTAGCTTGAACCGTTCGACGGACTTAAGGACCCCCTTAACCACCTCAACACCTTCAAGATGACGTTAGGCCTTCAATAGCCTCCTGACGAAATACTGTGTCGCTCCTTCCCCACTACTCTCAAAGGAACTATAAGGGAGTGGTTCACGAAGTTACCAACATCGTCCATCGACAGTTTTTAACAGTTGGGCAATGCCTTTTTACACCACTTCGTCGGAGGACAATGCCCAAAGCGGCCAGCAAACCACTTACTCACCATTAGACAAGGGGAGAAAGAGACCCTGAGGTCGTACGTGAAACGCTTTACTCGGGAAACTCTAGAGATAGACGAAGCTGATGACAAGGTGCAGTTAACGACCTTTAAAGCTGGATTGAAATCCAGAGAGTTCTTGGTTTCACTCACGAAGAATCCTCCTAAGACGATGGCAGAGATGCTCCTGAAGGCACAGAAGTACATGAACGCTGAAGATGCCTTAACCGCAATAAAGGACATAGAAAAGACCAGGGAAATGGGAAGGAAGGAAGATGATCGTAGAGGACGAAAAAGGGAGTGCCTAGATCGTCAGACTAATGACGGGAGTAAAAGGAAAGACAAAAAAGCTCCTCAAATGGTAAAATTCACTCTTTTAGTTATGCCCGTTGACAAAATTTTGGCATAGATTAAAGATGAACACTACCTCAAATGGTCAAGGCCATTACATTCGTTGCCCAACCTGCGTGACAAAAAGAAGTATTGTTGGTTCCACAAAGATCACGGCCATTACATAGAGGATTGCAGGGACTTAAAGGAGCAGATAAAGGAACTTATATCAAAAGGGAAACTGCAGAAGTTTGTGAAGAAGGGGGAACCTAGTAGGTCCAAAGACGATAACAAAAACCAGCGCGAATCCTCGCCCAGGGACGAGGATCATACGTTCTAGCGTCCGCCAAGTGTGATCAGGGAGATAAAAACAATCACAGGTGGGCCATCCATAGGTGGATCGTTCAAATCCCTCAGGAAAGCATGTCAGAGGCAGGTGAACAGCGTCCACAGAATACCCCCATTTAAGTAAAGACGAACGGACTGGAACATGTCTTTCTCGGAAGAAGATGCTAGGGGAGTGAAGTAGCCTCATGACGACCCCTTGGTCATAATGCTCATAATAGAAGGATTCAATATTAGGAGAATCCTTGTGGACAATGGCAGCTCCATGAACATCATCTACCTCTCCACTTTTCAGCAACTGAAGCTAAATCCAGGAAGGCTACGGCCATTTGACTCCCCCCTCGTCAGCTTCAGTGGAGACAGAGTGTATCCCAAAGGCATAGTGACATTGACGGGCACAATGGGGACTCACCCGAGGCAGCTGACTCGTCAATTGGACTTCTTGGTGGTAGACTATCCCTCAATGTGATCATCGGGAGGCCCACACTCAACCGTTGGAAAGTAGCCACATCCACCTATTGCTTGAAGGTAAAGTTTCCAACAGAAAATGGTGTAGGCGAGGTAAAAGGAGATCAAGTACTGGCTAAGGAATGCTACCAGGCTGTGTTAGTTTCAAAAGAAAACTATACGTGGATGATCGAGGAGAAGGAAGAAGATAAAGTGGAAGCCCTAGAAATAGTGGAGTTGGTTGAAGGAGAAACAGCAAGGATGACCAGAATAGGGATGACATTGAGTCCCGAGATGAAGACGAGACTCGTCTAGTTCCTTAAAGAGAACCTAGACGTCTTCGCATGGAGTCACGAGAACATGCTAGGTATATCCCCAAAGGTTATCCAACACAGGCTAAATGTGGACCCCGAGAAGAAGCCCGTCCAACAAAGACGACGGGTCTTCATTACAATAACCTACCCTAAGGCTTGGGCTAATGCCAACCAAGTCTAACACATTTCAAAATTGACCAACTTGGTCCTTGAACACCATTAGAGCAGATAGTCATTTGAGCCCTCTCTTCTCTCTCTCTCTTTCTCTCTTTCTCTGATAGGCCAAGAATGTATTGACCCCTTGTGATGAATTAACCAATGAATTAGCCAAGTTAATTAATTAATTCAATTAGCATGCAATAAGCTTGGTAGCACAAACAAATCACCAACTAAGTTAAGAATACAGCGGAAAATAAATTGACACGGTGATTTGTTTACGAATGGGGAAAACCTACACGGCAAAAACCCCACCGGGTGATTTTAAGGTCACTACTCCTGAGAATTCACTATTATCACAACAAGCGGTTACAAGTAAAGGAATCCCAGTATCTTATACCAATCTACAATTGAACCCTTACTCGAATACCCAATTGAACTTGTTTTGTAGTGACAATCTCTCCTTTCAATGCACGGCTCCCAGTATGTGACTAACCAATTCAATGCGCGGATCCCAGTATGCGGCTTACTCACTAACTTGAGAAAGATGTTGGCTGCAAAGTTCTTCAGTTCATCAACACGATAAAGATCACAAATCTCCTTGGTTACAAAATCCTACAGTGTACAAACACAGCAGCTTCTTGAATAGAAAGATGAACTAGCGCATATGTCTTTGGTTCACAATATGCTTGTGAAAAACTTTTGCATTGAGTTGCATCAGTTGTGACGGCCCTTAAAACAATCCTTATATATGTTTAGGGTTGTGAGAAAAGAAAGCCCAAACATCTATTCACGGATTGGAGTGAAATTAGATTTGAAAAACTGATTTTCATAAACCTCGACAGATAACCTATCTATTGAGCTGCTGTCGAGCATCGGGCTTAAATAACCTTTTAAACCTCGATAGATACTAGTTGTTAAGCTTTAAAATAGAGCTCTTCTTCACTTGATTCTTGGACAGACTTGCATGGTTTTAACACTTGAACTTGAAACCTTGATCCTTGAAGTATTAAACACATCCTAGATCTACCCAATTACAAGTAAAGTGCGTTTTGTCAAAGGATTAGCCAATTCTATATTGACATATGTTCCTAACATGATTCACATATGTCCTAACAATCTCCTCATTTGGCAATTCGTGACAAAATCACAACAAACAAATGAACATATGAGAGAAGTCATAAATCACTCAACTCATACTCACTTGTTGAATACAATAAAATATATCCTAACAGAAACTCTTGAAAACTTTGCAAGAAGATCGTTCATGGCAAAAAGACTTTGACAACCTGTATTTCTGAAACACTTTAAACAAAACTCATCACGGCATTTTAGTGTGAAACATAAATAAAAGATTGCATACAATTAATAAGAATCGTGTGTATAAAGAGAGAAAAGAAACAACACATGTAAAGATAGGTAAATAATGTACATCAACATATATAAATCCAAAGATAGGTATAATGTATGTCAAATGGTCAAAAGACCGGTATACATGAGGTAAATGTAAAAGAAAGAAAAGAAAATGCATAATAACCTCACAACATCTCTCAAAGTATAAACACTCCCTCTATCACAAAAATCTCTTATGCTAACTCTCCCCCTATGTATATGACTACTTTTATATCCAAAACTACTTCCCATTTTTGTCACGAATGACAAAGGGTAAGTAAATCAAGCAGTCATCTCGTCATCACTGGGCGAGCTAGCATCCTTATCCTCATCAACATCATTGTCGTCGGAGTCACCATCATCATCCTCGTCCTCAGATGCCTCTGGAGAAGGAGAGGGAGACTCTACAAAGCCACCAAGGTGAGCCTGCCGTCTAGCAATACGACCGACACGGGTATTCACTTGACACAACTCATCATTGAGTGTGTCAAGGCGAGCATCCATGCGCTGCAGCTGCGCCATGACCGCCTCGAGGGTTACACCACCCGTTGATGAAGAAGGTGCAGATGTGGAAGGAGCGGAAGAAGCAGGAGGAGTTGTTGTCTTTGTCGAAGCTGGGCCTCACTCTGTCTGATGGTAGCCACATCTATGGCACATATGACCGAAAAATGAGGAGACAGAAAAATGGCGAAGAAGCCTCATGATAGCGGAAGGAAAGTTAAGCTTATCACGAGTCGTCGTATCCCTATAGACATCTATGAAGGATAGGATGAAGTAAGAGGGAAAATCAATAGAGAGTCCCTCAAGAAGGGATAACAAAAATCGAGCACGAGGCTCTATGATGGAGTTATAGTGAGACAATGGATGAAGAACGAATCTCATCACCATGTTAAGGAACCTCGGACCTTTTGTAAAGGCAAAGCAAGGGGTGTTTTGACGGTCACCCCAAGATGAAGGTGTCTCACAGAATAGAGATGAGAGTTCGTCTTTGGACACAATCCACAGATGATAGCAGCTAGGGTAGTCAGGATGCGCTATCCTAGGAACGTGTAGTACCTCAGATACAATATCTAGAGTAACTATGATGCGCGTACCTCGAACACGAGTAACAAAATGAGGTACAGAATAATCAAATCCGTGCATATTAGAGTAAAACTCCTGTATGATCACAGAGGGACAAGTGACCGTGATGCCACATCGTGACTCCCAACCCCGACTATAGATGACAGTGGGAAGGTCAGTATCGGAAAAATCCGATAGAACGACTTGGCATTCTGAATGAATACCTCGTCGTGAGAAGTTCTCCGAAAAGTCCTTATGGGCTTTATCATCATGGAACCTGACGTGAGAAGGAGTGGGGTTAGAAGGTGAGGAAGAAGAAGATGCCTCGGAACGAAGAGAATTTCGGGATGAAGTAGATTTGTGTTTAGGTGCCATAAAGCAGACTAACGCAAGAAAGAGAGAGGGAGAAAGAGAGACACGCAGAAAAGCACCAAATAAATCAATATATAAGAATATAAAGAATTGAAGGTACGTATGCATGAAAATGCATGAGCATGTGATATGCAACATAAAAGCATCATGCGCTCAGCCCAATCCAAACCTAATAGCACACAACAATTCAACATATATAGCACACATCTATAATGCATGAAAATATAGTTGAAGTGCACATGTTATGCAATGCATGATGATTTAAAGTCATTTAGACAAAAACCCATCCCAAAAATTGCACAAAAACTCCAAAATTTTGAAAAACCCTAAAGTTTATCAAAAATCCCAAAGGTTAGGTCAAAAATCATGAAATGCATGATAGTATGTGTAACGCCCCAGCCTTTAAAAAAAGAAAAAAAAAAAGTTTGAGAGATATTTTTTTAAAGCCCCCACGTGAGCCCCCACCTAACCATCTATTCTCCACCACATAATCTCTTAAAATATCTCTCACTCTCTCTTAACCGGTCACCTAAGCCCTTCTCTCCCACTTTGCTTTCTTTTACTCACACAAAAACACACACACACAAACCTCCATCTCTCTCTCACCTTCACCGACCACCACTCCATCAGATCACCACCATCATCTTTTTGCGACGAAATTCACCGGGGAACTTCATAAAAATCTCTAGGCTCCTTCATCTCAAACTATTAAGGTAAAAACTCTAAATATTTTGGTGGATTTTCATATTGTTGATCTAAGCTTCTGAAGTGATATTCACATGATTAAGCCTTAAGAGTTTTGATTTTTTGTGATAGATCTTTCAAGTGAAGAAATTCTTAGTTTCTAAAGAAATTTTATGAGATTAAGGAGATTTTTGGGTAAAGTTGTATTTGGCAAGAAAGGGTGACCTCAAAGTAGCTAACAAAATATGCCCAACATTCTAAGTTCAAGCTTGCCTAAGTGAATTGTTTCTATGGGAGATTAAAGTTATTTAACTAGACTTAGTTTAAGATTTTCAAACTTGTCATGATAAACTTGTATACCTTTTTTTTAGGTTCTAACTAATTCTTGTTGGAGCACTTGGAAGCTAGGCTTTTATGCGGTCTTGCAAGGTAAGTAGCTATTTAAAACATGTAATGTGTGTATATATATAATGTGGGAAAAATGCAAAGTTTTTATTAATTCTAGGAGATTGGCTTTGATGTGATTCATTTATAATGGATATTTCTAATAATTAGATAATTTAACGAATTGGAAGGCATCATTTGAGAAGTGGATGTGAAATCCTACTGGATAGGAGTTTCTTTGGAAATTATGCAAATTCGTCGAAAATGTGTTATGAAGCTTGATTATATAAAGTCGCTAGCTCTTTATGACACCTTACCTCATGTCATGGCAGTCGTGATTTCCCAACCAAATACCTGGATCTTTGTGGTGTTGGTATGATGGTGCTTGAGTCTTTGTGACTTGGTGGATTTTATTATGGCACCTGAGTTTGTGTGACACGGTAGCCAGTAACTGATACTTGCAGTCTTTGTGACACGGCTAGTAGCGCAACACCTGAGTCTTTGTGACATGGTGGATTATATTTTGGCACTCGAGCCTGTGTGACACGGTAGCCAGTAACTGGTACTTGCAGTCTTTGTGACAC
>JARYZH020002615.1:0-14705 GCA_030021035.2 Notholithocarpus densiflorus
CACAATGGGCACAAAGTAGACTAAAGAATTACAGAAAAAATATGTGGAGGGTTATGTTGTGAGTTTGATAGCCATTGGCTGCGTGTATAATATAACAATAAAAACAATGTTATGAACAAGAAGCTAAGAGGTAAAAGATAGTAGACACACTTAAGAGTGGCTTAAGCATTTTCAATTATAACTCTATTGTTGATGGCATCACAATTAGGGAGACCAAGATCAAAGTATTTGATATCCAACTCCACAAAGAGAGAGAGAGAGAGAGAGATAGTCTATTTGCAACTTTAAATCTTCCACTTCTAATGATTAAAATTTTTTTTTAAACACTAATTCATGGTAAATGATGGTACAGTTTATTAGTTTCCACTTTCCAGCCTCATAAAGAAGTTTAGTCAAGATTTGTTGAGAAATAAAGTACTTTTGCCCTATAAGTTATGTTTATATTTCATTTGAAAATTAAAAGAAAGGTTACATTCAAAAAAAGACAACTTAAACAAGCTTCAAACCTCCCATCTTTATACAATAATTTTTTTTTTTTAGGAAGCATAACAGCCAATCATAAGCTTTGCAACCAAGAAGTTCTCTAGTGAAGCAAAGGCAGAAGTCATGCTAAACAAAAACTAAGACATGCAGGGGCAAAAAAAAGACAGAACACACGCTACAGAAATGCATGACAGATATACTCATACAAAAGTGGTTTTCCTCCTTTATTTGCAGTAATTTTATATACCCCATATTACAGGAAAGAGCAAATATGTAGGTACTGTTTTTCTTTGGGCTTGCAATAATATTTCTTATTGATTCATCAAGTATATATATGCAGAAGTAATTGAATGCGGAGTTAATTCCATTTTGACTCAAATATATAGTTGTATGATACCTGAAGATGAGTGACTTCAGAGAGGCCTACCCATAGAGCTTCCTTTCTGCTCTGCCTGCAAAATCAACAGCCACCTTCAATGTAAGGTTACAACAAAAAGTGTTCCCATGTAAAGTACTGAAAATCAATATATAGCATGATTTATTCTGATCTACCTTTGAACAGTTGACTGAACTAGTTTTTGGATTTTGGGTTCATCTGACCATTGGCAGTCAATAGAGTGCTATCTACGAAATTGCAGTTTCTTGGCTTTTATAATTCCATGGTGTAGAATAGAGACGGTGCGGGTATCTGTCAGTATTCCCTTAGTAGACATCTCCTTAAAGAGGTCCACAGCCTTATCCACATCTCCCTTATTACAATAGCCAGACAAAAGAGCTGTGTATGTCACTGTATCAGGTTCTAGTCCTCTGTCGATCATATTATCAAAGAGGGCAACAGCATCCTGAAGGTTTTCTGTCTTACAGTACCTATCAATTAAAACAGTGTAACAAATAACATCAGGTCTTATACCATTGTCCCTCATTTCTGTCCAAACAGTTGAAGCATCCACTTTTTCTTCCTTGTTTTCCCTTGCATCTAAAGGGGAACAAACCCTTCTTTGATCCGTTTTGGAAAGACCATCTAGTAAAACCGTGTAAGTGATGACATCAGGTTCAATCCCCCTCTCCTTCATATCATGGAAGAGATCCTGGGCTTCTTGTAAGCAATTCATTTTGCAAAAACCATGTATCATCATTGTGTAGGAAATGACATCAGGACTTGACCCTCTTTCAACTAAAAAATCAAATAACCATCGAGCCTTTTTCATATCTCCAGCCCGACAAAGAGCAGCTAAGACTTTATTGTACATTATCTCACTTGGTTCTACATTCAATGCCAACATTGTGTCAAGCACCACAAGAGCTCCATCACAGACACCTTCCAAGCAAAGGTTAGTGAGTAGTTTAACGCATGAACTTTTTTTAATTAGAACTCCTTGCTTTGACAGCCTAACAAAAAGTTTATAGGCCTCACTTGTACAGTTGGCTTCACAGAACCCATTAACCAAGGCAGAATAGTTATCCACACTCTTATCCTCTAAAGTCCTTAGAAATTCTTCAGCTTCCTTTACTTTGCCACCTTTAATAATCATGTTGTGTGTAACAGAGTTTGGTTTCAAACCCTGTGCCTCCATATATTCCCAAAGGTCAAGTGCCTCAGATGCGAGGCCATTTCTAGAAAACCCAGCAGCAAGTACATTATAAACAATGCTATCAGGCTTGAAACCATTTTCCTTCATTTCCTCAAATAGATTCAAGGCATCAACAATTTTTCCTATGAAACAATACCCTTTAATCAAGGTTGTATAGTGCATAATATCTAAACTCATACGCTTACCTTTCATTTCTTCAAGCAGTTGCACAGCTTCTTCAACTTTCCCCTGTGTGCACAAAGCATCCACCACAATATTGTATGACGCCTCATCAAGAAAAATTCCAGACCCCTTAAATTCTTCAAATAGACTCAATGCTTCCGAAGACATGCCCATGTTACACGTGCATTGAAGAATCGAGCTAACAATCACACAATTACTTTTTATACCCTTTGACACCATATCATTATGGAGAGCCAAAGCTTTTAGCAAATTGCTACTCTTGCAGTACCCATGGATCAATGCACCGTAGCTTTGTGCATCCGGGACCACCCCTTGTTTTTGCATATCAAGAAAGGCACTCTCTGCATCATCTAATTTCATCTCGTCACAGAATCCACGGATGACGGCAGCATAAGCATACGCTTCTATAGGGGCATCTGCCCCTTTCCATGCTTGTAGCACTTGATATCCCAAATCCGACCTCTGATGGGTGCAAAGCCCTTTGATATATGCAGTGTAAGCAAAAGCTCTAGGAGTAATCCCTGCTACCTCCATCTCCTGAAACACATGAACAGCTGCTTCCAAATCACCCTTCCTGCAGAGTGCCTTGATCACAATTGCATAGGTGTAATCATTAGGGCTCAAACCTAATCTCTTCAGCTGCTCGTAAATGGCCACAGCCATGTCCACTTTGCCATGCTCAATTAATCGATTCATTAGAAAATTACAAGTGAAGATATGAGGAATGAACCCCCGTCTCTTCGTTTGGAACAAAACATCAATGGCCTCATCAAACATACCGATACTAACATAAGACTTAACCAGCGCATTGTATGCTCTAACCAATGTCTCATCAGCCTGCAATCCCTCCACCACCACAAGCCTTTCAAACAAATCAGAAATTTCAAATCCCGGGTGTTGATGATGGCCATTAGAGGACCCAACAATGACTTCCAAAAACACGAGAAATTATACCGTCCTTGTCGTGGACAAGTGACGTGGTCAACCATTTTACTAAAAGACTCTCACATGTTTAAAATTGTTGATTTAAAAAAAAAATTTAAACAAAAACTGATTATTGACTCAGCAATTTTAAATAAGTAAAAATCTTTTAGTAGAATAGTAGAGAAGTGACGTGGTCCACAGAGTACTGTATAATTTCTCAAAAAACACAGCATCCAACTTCCTATCCAAACCCCAATAGCATAAGATCCTAACAAGCGCGGCATACGTGGATACATCATGCGCAAAACCCTGTTCTTTTAAGTGTTCAAAGAATGAAATTGCGGTCTTGGGATCCCTTTTCATAGAGTTCAAGATTTGGACAACCCGGGACGCATCAAATAAGTCCTGAGCTACAGGGGTGTACTAGTTTTGGTGGGGTTAAGGTTGTGGGTATAACCACAAATATCAGTTGCAGTACTATTAGCATAAGAAGAAGAGGCAGTAGATGAAGACAACGATGATGATGATGCATCATCAGACGGTTGAGTTAGGCTGAGAAAGGCAAGTGGGGAAATTTGCAGACCAACTGTGTAATGTTTAACAATGTAGTAAGTTAAACAACATTTGGAATAATTAAGGAAAATAGCATCTCGAGTTTTAGAAACTCGAGATGCTGTTTAAATCTCAACCCACTACACTCGCAGCCCAGTTGCTGAGCTGGACTTAATAAGGCCACTTGGATCTCGAGTCTGTAAGACTCGATTTTTACAAAATAAAAATCGAGTCTTAGAAACTCGAAATCTATTTAAAATCTTCATAAAACTCGAGTCTTAAAGACTCGAGTTCTACTGGAAAAAATTCCCTATTAAAACATAGCAGTCTTCACATTCATAGATACAACACTTATCACCCCCCTCGTGCCTCTATCTATCCTAATCCTATCTATCTATCCTAATCCTATTTTCACTCAAAGAACTTCTTCAAATCATTTCTAAGGTATGTTTATACAATCTTTTCTTCTTATTTCCTTAGATTATGCAGAAAATGTTAGGTTTTACTTGATTTGGGTCATTTTTGAAAAAGGGTTGGGAACTTTAAATTTTGTGAAAATTCTTTCAATTTCTTGATTAGGCTCTGTCCCATTTGGTTTGTTTGTGTTTGTGTTGGCCAATTGTGGCAATTTTAACATGTATTTAGGCAAGTTTCACTCATGTTCATGCATTGCCCACATGTTAGTTTTATAGGTGTATATCAAGTGTTTGATAAAATGCCCAAATGACATTTTGGTGTTGTTTTGGACTCCAATGAGTTCCAAACTTTAGGGATTACCATGATTGGACTTGTTTATCATGTTTTGATCATTGGGTGTTTGTTTTACATACTTTGAAATGGGTACGAAATCAGTTTCTTTTAGGAAATTTAGATGTTAGAAGATTTACAACCTTTAGATATTAATGGGTAATGGGGCACTCTATAATGTGGCTTGAATACAGAATACTTCTGGGGGGGGGGGGGGGGATGAATATCAGAATATTGAATATGTTCAGCCTTAAGATCACATTACTTTTTTTTCCCCTACTTTACGACTATGTGATTTAACTAACATAGTAACTTGACTTGAACAGGTTCACAATGCCTGAAATTGATATAATCCTATACCACGGTGGTCCGCTTAAGAATGCCAATGCGAACAAGGGATTGCCATTTAAAGGGCCGGGTATAAAGACCTATATACCCAAATTGATCGTAGGTTGAAGACCCTTGACGAATTGAAGATGAGTGTCATGGAAGAGTTGTGTGAGAATCCTACTGTGCACAACATACAAATTACTTATCGTATGCCCAATGAAATCCTGAAGCACCGGATTAATTACAAGTATATGGCGATAGAAATAGACAAACATGTAAAGATCATGTTTGACAAGTTGGAGAGAATACCTGAAGTAACTAACATTGAGTTGTACATACAATTGGAGCTGCGTGCAGTCAGGTAAGAGGATATCCAACAAACAACCACAAGCTTACAGGTTACGGTTCCGGATGTTCAATATGAGTATTCTACACATGTAGAGGATGATAATGTTCATGCCGATGGTGATGATGATGGTGATGATGACGACGACTATGTTGATGAGACTACTGCCATTAACAATGATGATGACGATGATGATGACGACTATGTTGATGAGAATATTGCCATTAACGGTGAAGATTTTGCCAATAGAGATGAGTATGAAGACATGATTGACAGAGGGGACTTTGGGGACTTTGAGAGGGACATTGATGACGATGAGACATTGGATGGTAGTGAACCTTATGCAGACAATGTTATTAGTGTCCAAAACATTACGAACACAATCCCTGCCTACGCACCTCCTGCATTGTCATTCTCTGCAAATACTTGGGAAAATATGGTTGATCCTTCACATATTGAGATGTCATTTGTGTCTACTTGGAGAGAGGGGATGAATTTGTGCAAAGGGTTGACTTTTGCCAATAAAGAGGAGGTGAAGCGCGTATTAACAATTTGTGCCCTCAAGGAAAACAAACATTTTACGATCACTAGGTCGACGAAGAAAAAACTTTGTGCGAAATGCATGCATGAGTCATGCAAGTGGTATGTTTGCGCAGTTATGAAGCCCAATCTCCACGAACTATGGATGGTCACCATGTATGTGGGTCCTCACACGTGTATACCGATCGGGGTGCGAAATGATGGTAGAATGATGAGTTGTAATTTTATTGCATCAGACATCCATCAGAAGTTATGTGAGGATCACACTACCCCAGTTAAGCATCTCAGATCTATGATAGAGAAGAAATATAATGGCCATAAGCCTTCTTACTACAAGGTATGGGATGCGAAACAAAAGACGATTGCGAAGATGTTTGGGAATTGGGAAGAGTCTTACCAAAGGTTGCAGAAGTTGCTAATGGCATATATTGATCAAGACCCGACTACCCAGGTGTTATATCGTATCACACCCACCGATGAAGATGACACCGTATTGTTGCATTATGTGTTTTGGTCTTTCGGTCCATGCATATCAGGATTCAAATACTACAAGTCGGTTATCAGTATTGATGGGATCCATCTGTATGGTAAATATCAAGGAAAGTTGTTGGTCGCAATGGCAACCGACACTAACAACAAGGTATTCCCTCTCGCCTTTGCTGTTGTGGATTGTGAGTCAGGGTCCAATTGGAGGTGGTTTTTACAATGCCTCAGAGAAACGATTGGCCACGTGATACCTGACGAAGGCATTTGCATAATTTCTGACTGACATCTCAGTATCAAAAACGGCATTGCAAAATGGCCTAGAGGGGATAATGGAAGAACACGGGTATTTCATAGATATTGTCTTCAACATGTTGCTAGCAACTTCAACACCCATTTTCAGAACTCAACTCTAAAGCCAGCGGCGTTGAAAGCGGGATATGCTAGTCAGGTAGTTAAATTTGATACCATAATGGAGTCCATTAAGCAGGTGGAAATTGAGGCCATTAGGAATAAGAAAAAGGTGACAGGGAAGGATGGCAAGGAAAAGAATCAAGATTATCTTCCATACACATACCTAATGAGCGAGTCTGTGGATATGTGGACCTAGTCACATGATGGTGGGAGATGTTTTGGGGCAATGACAACCAATATATCAGAGTGCTTCAATGGTGTACTGAAAGGTGCACGGGGCCTTCCTATTGCCGCGTTGGTTGAGTTTACTTGGAACAAACTTGTTCAATATTTCCACGACCGGCGCAAAGAATACCATTATGAGTTGTCAGAGGGTAAGAAATGGAGTGAATATGCCTTATCTACGTGGGATGGAAATCAGCGTAAATCTGAGAAACACTATCTCAAGCCATTTAGCAATGAAGAGCTGATATTTCAAGTAGTTACCCAACTCAACACGTGTAGCGCAGGAGGGGGAAACCACAGTTATGAAGTTCGGTTACGGGAAAGAACATGCAGTTGTGGGAAATGGCAAAACATAAGGATCTCGTGTTCACATGCAATTAGAGTATGTGACTATTTACATATTGATTCGACCACATATATTCACCCATGTTATGGTTTGAACAATGCCCTTAACACTTATGAGCATGCATTTATGGTTCCTAAGTCACAGTCATTGTGGAGGGATCCCATGGGGCCAAAGTGGTTGCCTAATCTAGCATTGTTGCGGGCCAAAGGTCGACCAATGAAGTCAAGAATAAGGAATGAGATCAATGGAGTGAGGAATAAGGATCGAGAACCGGGATGGCGGAGGGAGGACGCAGATTTGATAGAGAGTCAACCCAAACAAACATGTGGACTGTGTCATGCTTCTGTGCATAACCGCAGAAAATGTCCGCAGTCTCGTGGCACTTCCACAAGAGGTCATGTTCCACACTAGGTAGGTAGATGGCAAAAAGTTATGCATCGGTTAAATAATTGTTGTTCATTCAATGTTTACCTAATGTTTACTATCTTGTCTCCTAACGTGATTACTCTACATTTTTCAGGCATGCTTCCATGGACAACGTTTTTGTCATGCGGACCGCCGATCTTAGGAAAAGTGACTACGTTGTATTGGCTCTATGTGAACTTTTTGGTTTTTGTTGAATATACTTGTAATTCTCTATCCAATGTACCTCTATGAAGATTGTGATTTGAGTAGTATGTTAGAATTGCAAATTAAGCGTGGTTGGGCATGTTTAGAATATTGATATATTGAGAATGCCTTTTGTTGCGATGTAAGTGCATTTGCATTGTAAAACCATGTTTATGCAGAGAGCGTAACAGTTTCTATAGTTTGGTGCCTATTGAGAACGCGTTTTGATGTAATTTAAGTGCATTTACATTCTTATTTTCTCTGCCTCTCAATGAGTGTTTATGGATTACATTCTCAGCTTCTCTATCTCTGTTTCTCAGCAGGTGCATGCACACATTTCAGTTTCTGGTTTGCCTGCATGTCCAGGAAAAAAATAAAAAAAATTTCCCAGTTTCTGGTTTGAGGAATGAGTAGAGCAAAACAGAGCAAAAGAAAAAAAAAATTTCCCAGTGGAACTCGAGTCTATGAAACTCGAGTTCCACTGGAAAAAAAAAATTCCCAATGGAACTCGAGTCTAAAAAACTCGAGTTCCACTGGAAAAAACAAAGCAAAACAGAGCAAACTCTTGGCCTAAACAGAGCATTGAGCTTTTTTTTATCTCGAAAATTTCCTAGTGGAACTCGAGTTTATGAAACTCGAGTTCCACTAAAAAACGCATTAAGCTTTTTTGATCTAAAGAATTAAATACTCGAGTTCTTATTGAAATATTTTTAAGAATCTCGAGTTTCAAACACTCGAGTTCTTTTTCTTTTCTTTTTTGTGATTTTGTTTTTTTTTTTAAATCTCACATTTTTTTTTCTTTTGTACAAATGAGTTTTTTTTTTTTTTCAAATGTTATTTGATGGAGGTTATTGATCATGATATTGTTATTTGTAAAAAACTACTAAAATTGTACAAGAAGAAGCTTATTTTGTGTCCACCTAAAAAAAAATAAAAAAGAGAAGAACATAAAAGAAAATAAGAAGCTTATCTAGCCTTTAAAATTTAGGCGCGTACAAAAAGTTAATCTGATTTTGATTTAATTATATTTACAGCATTACCATGCTGCCATAATCTAGGGCCCAAGAATCCTTCATTGCATCAGTGGAGTTCTTTACCATACCTTGCTAAATCCACCAATATTTATAATGGCTCCATAGAGTATTCAAACACTCGAAAATATAAGATTAGGAAAAGAGCTAACCGTCTTAAAGTTCTATATGGAGATGAATCCATTTTTGTTAGGACCTAATAATGTGAATTGTTCCCGCAGATAAGCAAGCTGAGCTACAGTTAATGTCTTTGCAAGAGTTTGTTCAATTCTTTGCTCCATGAATCAAGTCTCCTCTTCTTGGTCTCCAATTCGTAATTTAGTTTTTCTTGTTCTTCAAATATCCTATGAACATTATCACGAGCAAGCCGCTTCAACTTCCTTGTTTCTGATAAACAAGTCAAATGGTTAAAAATATGACTAATTTATCATATCATATTTGTGCATATTATAAAATTGATAAACTATCAGTTTTCCCAAAAGCTTAAACAGAGCGGAAATAATGTACCATTATTTCCAAATCTTAAGTTTTTATGGCATGGTGAATTTAATCATTTAATTATTATTCTAAAAATAATCACTAGTTATGTTTAAATTGCTGGCATTATTTTGTGATCATCTCATTCCTTGGGTTCAATGCTCTGCACACCAATTTTATAAATTATTAAAAGAGGGTCCAACAATATCACCTAGACACAAAATTCAGCATACACATGCTAGACAAGTAGATATATCATACCACAATGATAGACAAATACTTTTCATATTGATTTATAGATCAATATTGTGTTGCATGTTTCCTTTATTGTGCTGCATGTTTTTCCACAGAATTAAGTCTTCAGAAATAACTCTAATGCCCACAAAAAATTATATTAAGCCTAATTACACAACCTCAACATACAAGATATGAATAACATATATGATTTGTCAAAATTTGATGGAAAACAACACGGTTCAACACACCTCATTAAAAAGACCTCCTGCCTAAACTCTCTCTACATATCTGGATTTACACGCTCAAACTCGAGGACTTTAATAGCTACTTCTACACCAAAAAATTATATTAAAACAATACCAAATAACTCAAACAATCCATTAGAGATCAATTCAAGCCTATAAATGTATATTGAATTTCACAATGACTTAGGTGAGTGATAATACTTGGGGTCAAATAGGAAGGTACAGGATTTTGGATTTCAATATTAATTGATAAAAGAAAGAAAGGAATCAGATATGACTTAAGAAGAACTCATATTCAACTATAAATTATCAACAATGTACTAGTGTTGTGCTTTTACTCTTCAACTTGCTATGAGATTAGGCATCAAAGGCTCCAGAAACTATACAGAAAATGAAACCCACTTATACACAGTGACCATACAAAGAATATACTTCTTATGTCATGATAGACTATTTTACAAGCTTTAAGGCATAATGCCGACATATAATCTACCACCCTTACTCCTTTTCCAAGCACTAATCCAGCAAAAATTAAATCCTGTACTAGTTTAAAGATGATTTTACACTTCAATTTCAAGATCCTTTACTGGTATATATTTCCTTGTCACTTTTAATTAAGAAGGTAATATATATTATATGCTATTGCAGAACTAAATATGAATTTTAAGCAAAACAAAGAATGAATCATGAAAAAAACCAAGAGACATATATTGAACAACTTGAATAGTAGATAAGAACTGCTTCGTTGTCTAGGATGTACTAGTAGAGTCACAAGTTACATTTAGAATTGCCAGCTGAAAGCCCTTAACAAGTAGTTAAACAGATTCTCAAATAAAAGGAAATGTGACGATACATCCCAACCGAACCCAATTACTGCCAAGAAGACTAGAAGAGGCAAAGCCTGATACCTTTTCACGATTGATACCAACTAAAAATGACTATTGCCCTAATGAGGGAACCCTCATAAGGATTAGGGGCATCACACACTTCTTGGTCTTCCTTTTGTCCTTTTAAGCCTAACTTGGCAAACAAGCCTCAAGAGTCATTTATTATTAGTATTTCTACTCACCAATTCCAATTCCAGGCATCTGATCTGATGAGATACAAACTCAAATCCTATTTGTTTCTATTAGTGCCCATCAACTTTTGGGGCCTAATGTTTTTCTAGAAGATACAAATACCATTCCAATCACAATGGCGTATTTGGTATACATAATCATAATGGAACAAAAACATAATTCATTTAAGATCATATTGGCTCGAAACCCATAAAGGCCTATGTGACAGAAATCTTTTCAAGAAAAATGTGGATCACTAACTAACAAGCCAAGGTTAAACAGCCTACTGCCTATATCTGATTCCTTTCTTTCTTTTATCAATTAATATTGAAATCCAAAATCTTGTACCTTCCTATTTGACCCCAAGTATTATCACTCACCTAAGTCATTGTGAAATTCAATATACATTTATAGGCTTGAATTGATCTCTAATGGTATGTATCAGCTCATATGTGCAACAAAAACTTCTTTGCTCTTTATTCCATGCTTAATTCACTGATAAATCATTCTGTAATTTATTCAGAAAGTTACCAAACAGTCCATTCTTGAACAGCATCCTATCTAATTACACTATACCTAAACAAAAGTTAATATTTTAAGCAATGGTTACAAATATATATCACTAATTAAAAGATCCAAGTTTCAACTAATTTCAGTCAATACTCTAGCAGTCAACATTTATATATTTAAACTATTTTTCCTTAGTTTAATAAAGGTATGGGAAATAAAGAACTTTGTTTTTTAATAATTCAATAGTTACAACAATGGGGGAGGTGGGATTTGAACCCTGAATGTCCCACATAATTCATAAAGGAGGAGAGGCAAAGTAACCAAGCTACAAGGCTCTTTGAAGAACATTATTGAAATTGCAACAAAGTTGCAAGCCCCATCACATGACTTATATTACAAAAGAATGTGACAAATGAACAAGTCACATGCAATACACATCAAAAGTTTCTCAAAGATGCTAAAATCCAACAACAAAAGACAATGTCGCAGTGACTTAACCGTATATTTGGTTCATAAACTTTAATATATGTTTCAAGATTTATTTGGCCATCCAACAACACACATAGCAAGGAATACCCATTAAGCTTTTTATCACTAAAGAAAATTAAAATTTGAATTTTTATTAAAAGCACATAAACACAATCATGATTCTTGAATGAGAAACAAAATAAAGAAAATTCCTTTATCCATTTATTCTCAATCCCACCCAAAAAAAGAAAAAGAAAAAAGAAAACGACATTCTGATTTCAATGACATCTATGTCTACAAATATAAAAGCAATTTTAAACAAAACCCAAATGGGCATGTATCAAAAGCAACTGAAAACCCAAGTAAATCCACAACCCAGAAACAAAAACAACAGCAGCAACAAGTCCTTCAGTCAAAATCAGTTCTAACATTTAGATTTCTAACAATGTGTAACCCACCATGCAAAAAGCCCAAATCTATAACATAAATTCAGCAAAAGAGGAATGGAGAATTGTTACCTAGCAAGTGAGATGAAGAACGAAGACCATAAACAAAGCAGAAGAGAGCCCGTGGAGACTGAGAGAACAGGGTAGCTGATTTGGGTGTGAGAGTGAGTGATTTTGATAATTTAAAGTGAGTGAGTGAGTGAGTGAGTTTGAGAGCGCGGAGTGTCTGAGCGTGAGAGTGTGGAGTGTTTGAGTGCAAATAGGTTTTATGCGGTCAAAAACGTGTTTCTGAAACTCGGTTTTAGAAGGGAGTTTTTTAAAAAAACGTTAAACATAAATCGAGTTTTTAAAACTCGCTTTTCTAAAGCGAGTTTTATAAACTCAATATCCACGTGGAATACTCTGTCCATGTCATGATATGAAAAACCCCAAAAACGAGTTTTAAAAACTCGAGTTTTAGTTGAATCTCGAGTTTTAGAAACTCGAGATGCTAGTTTCCCTTTATCTTCTGCAACCAGGCAACTAACGAAATTCTTAGAATATTAATGTTATTTGGAAAGGGTGTCCAAAGGCAAGTACTCTACTTTATTTTAGTCTCTCCAATTCAAACAGACCATTTTTTTTACCTCACAGACCAATCATAAATAAGGATAATATAATATGGGTCCAACATGCAAACATCATTGGTACTTAGTGGGGGTGCGTAGTGGAATATTGTTATTACTCTCCCACCATTTTTATTTTTATTTTTAAAATTTTTTTATTGCATCTATCCCTAAAAAAAAAAAGGGTTATATTAACGAGTTTTCCTAGGAAAATTGTTAGTACGTAACCATAATAAGAAAATTTTGACACCACTTTCATGGGAAATATAAAAATCTGTCAACAACATTTATTACTTTATCATTTTCCCAATAATATATATATATATATATATATATATATATATATATATAAAGCAAAGACCTCATGTGACAAAGCATGAGATTCTACTAAGTGGTACATTCTATGCAAAAAGAATTATAATATTTTCAAGTGCCACATCAGAGATAAGAATAAATTAAATATTGACCTTTAATTTTATTTTGTTCAATGTTTCAACACTTTTCTAATTAAAAATAAATATTTTTTGTATTATTTGTTTCAAGATTTTTCATCTCTCACGCATACACATAAAATTCTTTGTATTTTAATTCACTATTTTCATCTCTTGCACTTCTACCCTCTTATATATACCTAACCATAACCCTTCATGTCATCTCATGTCAAATATAGAAAATAAAAAATGATGTCATTTACTTTCAATCTTTAAGTGACACATTCTTCTCAAAAAAAATTCTTTAAGTGACACATACTTAACTCAAACATTGTTATCACATCTAATATTAACCCGTATGAGTTGGTTACAACCAAGGAAGGGGGGTTTGCATTTTATATTGAGTGACAACGGCAATTACGATTTTGATATTAAAGTCAGACATTATGAATTTATAGGTTTTACAAATGATGTGATTGACTATGGGTGTTTGGGATGTGTATTTTGTTTTTAGAATTAAGGAGAAAGAGAAAGACATATTTTATATCAACTTTTATTCTATAACATTTCTCCAAAGTTTTTTTTAATTTCTTGTTTCTTGAACTGAATAGTTTTTATAGACATGTGTGTGCAATTTATAATTGTTTCTTCTTATGATGAACTCATTATTAACAAAGTTCTACAACAATTATACTATAATATATGTACAACATTCTCCAAATCTATCTTATATAAACTATTATAACATTATCCGTGCATGTGTATTGCACAAACAGCTTACTAGTGTTTCTTAAAAATAACTCCTAAACTAACCTCCTAAACTAAGGGCATTAGTTAACATTTCTACAAATAATTTAGTCATATATAATATTCACGTGAAAATATCATATAGAGGCCCCTTTGCTCTCTTGTTAGATTTGTTGTTAAGAGAATATATATATATATATATATATATAGAGAGAGAGAGAGAGAGAGAGAGAGAGAGAGAGAGTATTTAGTTTGAATGATGCTAAAGACACAACATTTTTCATTATCATTTTCATAATTTATTAAGGTGATAATTTGTGATTGGAACACCATCACTTTCATATAAATCTACCACTAATAATATTTTTGCTATCCACCAATCACAACATATCATGTCAAAGGTTAGGAAAAAGATGGTTCTGATTTAGTTTTCCATATAAGAACCAAGTGTTTCAGGTTTATATATATAAATATATATATATATATATATCTATATTATGTCCTTTGGGCATGGATTTGCACATCCCACATGATTCTAGAAAATCTGAAGTTTTGTTTACATGTACCCTCAATCAGATACACACGATTGTTCACTTGTTGTCTACATTTTTTGATGTGCTTGGTATTATGGAGGTGACAACCAAGAGAATTTTTCTTGAGTTATTACAAAGATCCA